>MU227636.1:1948700-1962853 GCA_018584345.1 Thuja plicata | reverse complement strand
TATATATATATCTGTGTGTGTGTGTGTAATGATAAGTTATACTAGAGGTGTGCAAGTATATTCATAAGAGAGAGATATAGAGGAACAATATAGAGAAATAAGTATGAGATAAAGCTCTTTTAGAGAGTAAGAGCATCAGCGCATACACAGAACTGATCAGACAGTAGTGTCATCACAGTAGTTCACTTTTGATATAGTGTATATCAACTATCAGAAGGTTGTAGCCTTCATCTTGTTTCACAATGAGCTCTAGAAGTGAGCCATATACCTTTAACAGGGTCATTGTACTTTCATTGTAAAGACTGCTTCTAACAGGGCAAAGGAACTTTAACAGGTTCATTATACTAGTACAATATTTGTGGGTACTAATTCCCAGCACGGTTTTCCTCTTATCAAGGTTCCCTATAATCATATCATGTGTTATGTGTTCTTGTGTTAAGATTCATTGGATGTATATTTGATTTATGTTTAAATTGATAAAATATAATAAATAGACAAACACTAATTCACCCTCCCCCCAGTCAGTGTTTCTAACAATTGGTATTAGAGATCTGGTCCTCTAAGAGAAAAGTTCAACCACTTGAGGAGATCATGGATTCAATAGAAGCTAAACATCAGAAAAAAGAATCTTGAAGCAGCCTTTGAAGATCTAGATAGATTTGAGAAAGAAAATGAAGAACTTAAACAAAAAGTTGATGACTCACAAATGCTTATCAAAAAGTTAAGAAAATATTTGAAAGATTGCTCTACAAATGATTTGGGGAAAATGGTCAAGAAACTAAATGAAGAAAACTTATCTTTAAAGGATAGGATAGAAATATTATATGATCAGTTAACCAATAGCCTAATAGCTATTTAAGAGAATAACAAAGAAAATAAATAGTTAGATGAAGAACTCATGCAAGCCAATATGAAAATCTTGGAATTGGAAAACATCAAGAATAAGATTGAATCCTAATTAGTAGGAGAAAAAGAAAAGATTGATAAACTTCACACAAGTTCTGATTTAATTCAATCACAACTTTATGCACAAAAGATAAAAGGTGACACCACGGGTATGGGATATAGTATAGCGCAAATTGAGATCAATTCATTACAAGAAAGAAAGAAAGATCAAATAGAATCTACAGAAAAAAAGAAAATTGAGAAACATGAAAAGACTAAAGTAGGGCACAAGGCAGTCAACTATACTTGCTATGCCTTTACCAAACATAGTCACTTGGCAAGAGATTGTAAAAAGGTAAGACCTTTCAATGTTTATTGTTACTCCTATAACAAGTGGTGCAAAGGCACCACCACCCTCAATTTTATATTAATTAAATCATGCCAAAGAAATGGTATATTGATCAATCTGCATTGTAATGTATTCGACAAGGAATTATATGACATTTGTAACTGTAATTCTGAATGGAATTTGAAAAGACATAGAATAGGCGAACGGTTTGTAACCGTCAAGATGGTCTTTAAATGGACATCATTTTGTAACCAAAACAGGGGGAAAATAATTGGTTATGGGAGTGAGTGAGAGAAGAATAGAAGAGAAAATCCAAATGGCTCTCTAGCGGCAGCCAGAGAGCCATTCATTGGTAATTGTAGATGTTTATATTAATGGAGTTTCTAATATTCCTTGCTATCAGATTTTAGTTTTCTAGAAATCTCATTCCCATTTGGATGCATTCGAGTCTTATATGTAATAGGACTGTTATTTTGATTTAAGGTAATTCGGTTTCATGGTTCTTTTTGCTAAAAGTATGTAATAGCCACAAGCATCGACTTTGAGCTATTAGAAACCGATATGGATTAATCCATTTTGGCTTATGTTTTGCTTATACTTCAGTTTATAATAGTCCTGAGTGGACAATAGTGGTGGTCTAGGTTGAAAGAGAAATCAAGTATTAGCTTTGGTTGTTTTTGAGTTAATTGGAATCGTGTGGGTATCAGGTTTGAGTTTTGAATAGTCCAGTCGGGTTTGTTTTTGGGTTTCTTTAGTAGTCTCATATTTGGGAAGAGATGATTATCTTCTTTGCATGAAAAAAATGGTTTCTAATGAACAGGTTGCAAGAACCGTTATGAAGTGGTGGTGTCCACATAGCTGAATGTTAACTGGTATTAAAGCTAGTAACATGTATGTGAAACTAGGCTTGTTAAATGGTTACCAAGAACCATTTTACAATGAAGAAGGTGGAAAAATGGAGGTAGTTGTTCCTGTCTACGTCGAGCCCTAGTGATGTGTTTCAATAGTCTTCATGAGAGGACTAATAGCAGAGTTCATTGAATTTGGGAGAAACTGAATGATATGTAGTATCATTCCGAGGGTGAGCAATGAACCATCATGGTTGACCAGTATTTTCAAGAAATGTGTGGCTTGGTTTTGAACATAGTAAAGGTGGTGAGCATCTATCCTTATGTGCATGCTCGAGTTGGTAACAATCACCATGTTGATGGAGCATAACTTGAAGTTGGTTTATTATTACTATTGAAATGAATCTCTAGTCGATACAGTATGCAGAGATGAATAGCATCTTTGATGCAAATTCAAAAGGGGCAAAGAAGTGTATGGAGAAAGAAAGAATGTTTTGATGCTTCCCCGTAACAAAATGTCATGGAAGATCAGTAGGATATGCAGATCAAAGAATAATAATGATGAGTTTGTAGAGTTGTGTGCATGGGTTGAAAATGATTTACATCATAATGGTATCAGAGGTAGAAGCTCTTGAGCGTGTGAGAAATGGAACTCATGCCAGGGTCGAGTGGGAAAAACAATTTGAAGATTTGATTTTGTTGATGCAGTGTTTGGTTGTAGGTGGAAGTTCACAGCTACAATAAGGAAGACAAGCGGTCTGTCATGGGGGGGCATAGAGATGGTCCAAGGGCCTGCGCGAGAGGTCCATGAGTGCCAACAAACTTGGGGAGAGAGGCAGTGAAAGGACTCCTAGATGAGGTAGAGTGGTAGCAGCATTGCGAAGTGGACAAGAAGCAACACCGTGATGGCAAATCACAAGCACTCCAATGATGGGAGTTAGTTTCAGCATCAGAGAGCGCACCAGAAGTGTGTGCAAAGATTTTTGGTCCAGAGTGAAACCCGACATTTCCATGGGACATGGAAATATTTTCTCAGTGGGAGTATGGTGCAAAGGCACCGCCATCCTCAATTTTATATTAATTAAATCATGCCAAAGAAATGGTATATTGATTAATCTGCATTGTAATGTATTCGACAAGGAATTATATGACATTTGTAACTGTAATTTTGAATGGAATTCAAAAAGACATAGAATAGGTAAATGGTTTGTAACCGTCAAGATGGTCTTTAAATGGACATATTTTTGTAACCAAAAGAGGGTGAAAAGAATTGGTTACGGGAGTGAGTGAGAGAAGAATAGAAGATAAAATCCAAATGGCTCTCTAGTGACAGCCAGAGAGCCATTCATTAGTAATTGTAGATGTTTATATTAATGGAGTTTCTAATATTCCTTGCTATCGGCTTTTAGTTTTATAGAAATCTCATTCCCATTTGGATGCATTCCAGTCTTATATGTAATAGGACTATTATTTTGATTTAAGGTAATTCGATTTCATGGTTCTTTTTGCTAAAAGTATGTAACAGCCACAAGCATCGACTTTGAGCTATTAGAAACTGATATGGATTAATCCATTTTCACTTATGTTTTGCTTATACTTCAGTTTATAATAGTCCCGAGTGGACAATGGTGGTGGTCTAGGTTAAAAGAGAAATTGAGTATTATCTTTGGTTGTTTTTGAGTTAATTGAAATCGTGTGGGTATCGGGTTTGAGTTTTGAATAGTCTAGTTGGGTTTTTTTTGGGTTTCTTTAGCAGTCTCATATTTGGGAAGAGATGGTTATCTTCTTTGCATGAAAAAAATGGTTTCTAATGAATAGGTTGCAAGAACCATTATGAAGTGGTGGTTTCCACATAGCTGAATGTTAACTAGTATTAAAGCTAGTAACATGTATGCGAAACCAGGCTTGTTAAATGGTTACCAAGAACCATTTTACAATGAAGAAGGTGGCAAAATGGAGGTAGTTGTTCATGTCTGCGTCGAGCCTGATTGATGTGTTTCAATAGTCTTCATGAGAGGACTAATAGCAGAGTTCCTTGGATTTGGGAGAAACTAAATGATATGTAGTATCATTCCGAGGGTGAGCAACGAACCATCATGGTTGACCAGTATTTTCAAGCAATGTGTGGCTTGGTTTTGAACATAGTAAAGGTGGCGAGCATCTATCCTTATGTGCATGCTCGAGTTGGTAACAATCACCATGTTGATGGATCATAACTTGAAGTTGGTTTATTATTATTATTGGAATGAATCTCTAGTTGATATAGTATGCAGAGATGAAGAGCATCTTTGATGCAAATTCAAAAGGGGCAAAGAAGTGTATGGAGAAAGAAATAATGTTTTGATGCTTCCCCATATCGAAATGTCATGGAAGATCAGTCGGATATGCAGATCAAAGAAGAATAATGATGAGTTTGTAGAGTTGTGTGCATGGGTTGAAAATGATTTACATCATAATGGTATTAGAGGTAGAAGCTCTTGAGCGTGTGAGAAATGGAACTCACGCCAGGGCCTAGTGGGAAAAACAATTTGAATATTTGATTTTGTTGATGCAGTGTTTGGTTGTAGGTGGAAGTTCACAACTACAATAAGGCAGACAAGCAGTCGGTCATGGGGGGCCATAGAGATGGTCTAAGGGCCTGTGCGAGAGGTCCATGAGTGCCAACAAACCTGGGGAGAGAGGTAGTGAAAGGACTCCTAGATGAGGCAGAGTGGTAGCAGCATTGCGAAGTGGAAAAGAAGCAACACCGTGATGGAAAACCGTAAGCACTCCAATGATGGGAGTCAGTTTCAGCATCAGAGAGCGCACCAGAAGCGTGTGCAAAGAGTTTTGGTCTAGAGTGAAACCCAGAATTTCCATGGGACATGGAAATATTTTCTCAGCAGGAGTATGGTGCAAAGGCACTGCCACCCTCAATTTTATATTAATTAAATCATGCCAAAGAAATGGTATATTGATCAATCTGCATTGTAATGTACTCGACAAGGAATTATATGATATTTGTAAATGTAATTCTCAATGGAATTCAAAAAGACATAAAATAGGTGAACGGTTTGTAACCATTAAGATGATCTTTAAATGGACATCTTTTTTTAACCGAAAGAGGGGAAAAAGAATTGGTTACGGGAGTAACTGAGAGAAGAATAGAAGAGAAAATCCAAATGGCTATCTAGCGGTAGCTAGAGAGCCATTCATTGGTAATTGTAGATGTTTATATTAATGGAGTTTCTAATATTCCTTGCTATCGGCTTTTAGTTTTCTAGAAATCTCATTCCCATTTGGATGCATTCGAGTCTTATATGTAATAGGACTGTTATTTTGATTTAAGGTAATTCGGTTCCATGGTTCTTTTTGCTAAAAGTATGTAATAGCCACAAGCATCGACTTTGAGCTATTAGAAACTGATATGGATTAATCCATTTTGGCTTATGTTTTGCTTATACTTTAGTTTATAATAGTCCTGAGTGGACAATGGTGGTGGTCTAGGTTGAAAGAGAAATTGAGTATTAGCTTTGGTTGTTTTTGAGTTAATTGAAATCGTGTGGGTATCGGGTTTGAGTTTTGAATAGTCCAGTCGGGTTTGTTTTTGGGTTTCTTTAGCAGTCTCGTATTTGGGAAGAGATGGTTATCTTTTTTGCATGAAAAAAATGGTTTCTAATGAACAGGTTGCAAGAACCGTTATGAAGTGGTGCTGTCCACATAGCCGAATGTTAACTGGTATTAAAGCTAGTAACATGTATGCGAAACCAGGCTTGTTAAATGGTTACCAAGAACCATTTTACAATGAATAAGGTGGTGAAATGGAGGTAGCTATTCCTGTCTGTGTCAAGCCCGAATGATGTGTTTTAATAGTCTTCATGAGAGGACTAATAGCAGAGTTCTTTGAATTTGGGAGAAACTGAATGATATGTAGTATCATTTCAAGGGTGAGCAACGAACCATCATGGTTGACCAGTATGTTCAAGCAATGTGTGGCTCGGTTTTGAACATAGTAAAGGTGGCAAGCATCTATCCTTATGTGCATGCTCGAGTTGGTAACAATCACCATGTTGATGGAGCATAACTTGAAGTTGGTTTATTATTATTATTGGAATGAATCTCTAGTTGATACAATATGCAAAGATGAAGAGCATCTTTGATGCAAATTCAAAAGGGGCAAAGAAGTGTATGGAGAAAGAAAGAATGTTTTGATGCTTCCCCATATCGAAATGTCATGGAAGATCAGTAGGATATGCAGATCAAAGAAGAATAATGATGAGTTTGTAGAGTTGTGTGCATGGGTTGAAAATGATTTACATCAACAAGTTTGGCCACAGGGCTATACATTGTAGAACAAATCAAAGAAATCAATCACAACACAACCAAAGAAATATGAATCAACAAAATCAGAGAAATCAACCTCCAAGATACTTGCAGAACATTACATGTCAGATATGCAACTAAAATGGACACATAGCCAAGCAGTTTAGCATGATAAATAATAACATCAGACCTCCTATCATTTGTCACTCATGTGGAAAGGCTGGACACATGTCAAGGTTCTGTAGATCCAGAACTCAAAAACAAGATAATCCTAAAAAGTCACTATTTGAAGAATCAGGAGAAGTAAAGTTTGTACAAGAAAAAGAATATTTAGATAAAATATGGGATGAAGTAAAAAAGGATAGTGATGAGAACAAGGTAGTAGATGCATCTATAGTGGACACACCCTCTACTTGTAGATAGTTGACCTTCTTGATCTTAGGGGGAGCTATTATATCTCTAAACCCCTGCGTGGCTGGTATACTCACCACCGAGTATGTGCCTTTAGATTTATTTTTATGATCATAATTAGTAGTAGTATGCATGCACGCATTGTCTATAATGCATTCTAAAAAAAATTTGCAACTCTTTGTGAAACCTGCATACGGTAGCAAGCATTAAATACATTAACCTTTATAAAAATTAGTAAATATTTGATCATCTTCACATTTGCATTTCAAATCACATAATTTGGAGAGCATAGGAGCACTAAGCATCAAAGCACTGAAGGATAACAAATTTTGTGGTTAAGTGAACAAATAGAAGTTGGAATGGAACCCTAACAATCATGTCATTTCAATTTACCGTGAAACCCTACTTAATCAAGCTATAAGTAAGTATGGCAACCCTAGTTATATTTGACATTGCTAAAAGGAAGAGATTTGTCTTTAAGAAGCATCCATTCAAGTCTATATTAGATGATGTTTAAGGACCATTCTCTAAGACTCCGCTAGGATTCATGCACGTGGAAGATATTCATGTGTACATCTATCATAAGAAGGAAATGGTTGGAGACAACAACATAGCTACTATTATGGGTTCTATGATGAAACCATACTATTCAGTCAAGGATGAATATGTGCATCTCATTGATAACCCTATCTTTGAGTATTCTAATGTGCACAAATTCTACAAGCTAGAATGGGTTAAAATCTTGTTGAGCAGGATACATGATGACCTCTACTGGATTGGTGAAGTTCTCGTCCGCATTACTGCAGACCTAATCCATGACATGACTAGACTTCCTAAGACTGGACCAGTTCTTCCAACTAGTAAGGATGTTATGAAATAGGTTGAGAAACCATGCTTATCCAGGAGTGATAGGCGTGGGATGACAGTTGATCCTATTAAGGAAAACGACATCAAGCTCCTCACTATGATACTTGGTTACAAGTTTCAGAAGGCAAGCAGACTAAATAGCGTGTCTGCAGCAACAGTTCTTGTAGCAATAAGCATGGTGAGAGATAACACTTAGTACAATCTCTATGAACTATTGTACACATAGATAATTGAGAACATCAAGGCTATCAAGCATGACAAGAGTACGATATTCAGGTTTGGCTCTTTGATCATCTACATGTACTTCCACATTGTTGGTAAGGTTACAAATCTTTACCTAGACAGAAGCAAACCCACTATGTCTTAGATTTCACTAAAATCCACATTAGAGAGTAGTGTGAAGGATTCTATGGACATGGACATCAAGACATTTAGGATCAAAATGCATAAGAGGTTCAGATTATCTGAGAAAATAGTTGAGAAGTATAAGGAGACCATATGCTTCATGGTAGAGACTAACTGCACTTGCATGGAGGTAGTTGGGCCTAGAACCAAATGGATTCACCCACTTGGTTATGAAGTTGAGGAACAATTTTTGGAAGGATATGCACAAGTTCTTTTGTCTACGCCCAAAGATCCTAATGAGCCCAGGTGGGGCACTTACAAAGAGAAGACAAATGAAGTTGATTATGTCCTATGCAGTGCTGATAACAAAAGGAAGGCATCTAGAATTACATCCAACATCCTAAGAGTTCATGGGGTCACATAAGAAGACCTAGATAAAGCAAGGGAAGCCAAGATTGCAAAAGAACTTGAGCAAAATTCTGCACAAGTCAAAATAGAGAAGTCTGATGACATCCAGAAGAAGAAGACTGAAGAGAGAACTTCTATGCCCTCTACCACCATTGATGTAGAATCCTCTCCACCTTCTGCACCAAGAAACAAGTCTAGAGGAAGGAAGGAAGTGCCCACTAGTCACCCATCCTCAAGAACAACTCAGAGCACAGTAAGAAATACTCAAGCTCCTCCTGAGGTAGGATTCAGACCTAGTCTTAATGTCTTAAGGAAGAAGATTATTAATGAAGGAAGAATAGATACAATTACAAAGGTTTATGACAAGTATCAGGAGATAGATAAATCTAAGATACATTCTATGATCATCTCCCGCATGATTAAGTTTGAAAATTCAATTCTAGAACTTAAAATAGTAATACTAGACAAATTATGGAACATTCTAGAGATAATGAAAATACATGCAATTGAGGAAGATATGAGGATTAGAGAAGAAACATTGGATAATCTTCTCCCCATTTGTGCACATGATGAGAAGGTAATTCTATTAGATTTGGTAAAGCCTCATATTAGAACCAAGACAAGGACCCTTCATATTATGAACAAAGAGTATGAGTTAGTTGGGAAAGAGACTAAAATAGATTTTGCACAAGTGTTTATAGATAGACACATGTATCCATCAATAGCGCCTACAACAAAGATAACTCCAGTTCCTCCCAAATAGGTTACAGAACCAATGATACAAAATGTACCTAAGATAGGTCCACAGGTTTTAGTACCTTCAGTTTCAATAGGCTCTAATACAACAAAAGGTTCAGGAGATACTATAGTGATTGATGATATCAAAATATCCATGACCGCCTCTGACAATGATATTGACAAAGTTGAAAAAGAATTTGTAAGCACTGAGGAGGTGTCCACTGATGACACATCTTTACAACAAGATGAATTTCTCTCTATAGATCCAATGAACTTGAACAAAGAGGAAGACAATCAAAATAATGAAACACTAGTCATGGATATCCTAGTAAAAAGTGAATGCATGGATACTAGTCAGAATACTATATTCACACCATCCATTCAACCATCTACTTCATTTTTGTCAAGCTTAACTCTTAACTTAGCAAGTCTGGATGCATGGGGAGAAGAAGAATTGATCAAGATCAGCATCCTAGCTATGGAAAAAGCCAAAGAGAAACAAGTTATGAGAAACATTCTAAATGATCTAGTGCCTGCAGACAAAAAAGTAGCTAAAATTCAATCAGTTGATGATGTAGACAACATCTTGACAAGATTCAAAGCCCATTTTACAAGCTTAGTAGACTCAGCTACTAGAATTGCAGAAGATGAGTATAAAAAGGAAAGATTAAATGAAGTGGTAAATAATATTATGTTAGATTTAAACTCATTAAAGATTTGTCAGTCTATGTTGAAAGAGTTGGTAGCAAAAGGCAGAAATGTAATAGCAAACTGCATGGACAGAGTGAAATTCATCTCTGAACATATCGAAAGATAGAAGAGGAAGATATCTTGGTTGATAGTGTTTGAAAATTAGTTGAAACATCCACACAAGACATGAACATCTACAACAATATCTATCAAGGTCAGTTGGACAAGATTGAAAAGGAAAAGTTTGAGATCAGTAAGATAAGAATCAGGTAGACTCAACTAAGGAATGAACTAGCACCCTCCTTAGCGGTTCTAGATGAGAACATCAAACAGATTGATGCCACTGTTGTCACATATGATCAAGGTCCCTGCATGGATCTGATAAAAATGGAGAAGCTCACATATGTTCTATGCGCCCATCTCCAGACAGTTGATGCAATGAAGGCATTTTGGCAGAAAGAGATCAAGGCTCTTCAGATTGTATATCCAGATGTATACATGGAGTAAGTATCTAGAGAATTACAAGTTTTTGGACACCTTTATCATTAATGTCAAAGGGGGACTAATGTATATAAAGAATAAGTGTATATATGGGGATTAGTGTATGTATATGTTAAAAAGATATAATGATATATAGTTCTTTTTGTGTTAAGTCAATTTTGAGTAACTTGGTCACATTCCTTTGTTTCCATTAATGGCAAAGGGGGAGATTGTTAGCAAGTTGAATCCCAAAGAATACATGACTTATTTTGTATTGTCATTATAGCAACAAAGTCATATAAAGTATATGTCAACTAAACTTGGAAGACAAAAATGACTAAGTATAGAAAACAGGGCAGACATAGTTATGCAGTGATCAACACACCAGCACATGTGCAAGCGACTGAATTAGGGTATGCACATTCACATATATGTTCTATGTTACATGTACATACTAAGTCCAAACATGCATGGCACATAATGACAGTACATATAAGTTACAACAAGAATAGTACTACTGCAGTTCAAAAGACAGAGCATGGAGCCGACTTATGTTTTGTATCAGCATATAATATTGTATTTTGTAAAGGCCAAGCACCTATGATAGTATGTTTATTGTTGTCCAAATTTCTCATTTCTGTGCAATTTGTCTTGGTCTACCCTTTCTAGAAATCCTCTGTCATGATTCTTCTTGGTCTCCAGGTCTTGGCTCTGTTAAACCCTAAAAAAAAAATCCTGAAATAAACCCTAGTCCTTCATGTTTAAACAATGTATTAAGCCCTAAGCCTTGGCATGTTATATTTTGAAGTTACTTTTTTCAAGTCACTAAGAGCATGTGCTTATTTTCTTAGTCACGTGATCGCTTGAGCCTCAGCGAATATTCCTTTTCTTCCTCCGACTCTGCATTTCCTCTTGTCGCGTGGTCTCGTAATAGAATGGAATATTCCCTCTGTGTCTCCTGACTTAGCGTTTGTTCTTTGGTCGCGAGGTTGCCAGATATGTCATTTAGCCCTTGTGATAAGTGGGACCCAAGCCTTCAGTCGCTTGATCGCAAGAGCCTGGGCAAATATTCTCTTTTCTTTCCCGACTTCACGATTAGTCCTCAGTCGAGATGTCGCAGGATGATATATTATGAAGCAGAGGCCCACCTCAGTCGCTTGATCGCGTGAAGAATTCAATGGTCAGGGAAATGTGCTCACGACTTCGTGACTAGCCGTCTGTGGTCCCCAGTCGCCTTGTCACCAAAACAGAATGGTGACTCAGTGTCCCAGTGTGCATAAAAGTAACCAGTGGCTGTGTGACAGATGGCGTAGGATGTGTGGATGCGGGCCCTCAGTCGGGTAATCGCTAGACAGAGGAAATGGATCACGCGACTTGGAGACTAAGTGTTTCTTTTCCTTCAGTCGCAGGATCACTGGATAAGTTAAGGGTATGCTTAGTTTTTCAGCGACTTAACGGTAGCCATCTGATACAAAGCTCAGATGATCCTATGGTGGTCGCTAAGTCTGGTGATCAAAATGCCCTACGTGAAACATTCTCCCGACTCAGCGCCAAGGGGTAGTCGGGATGTCACTAGAAGGATTAAGGGGCACATGCTGACTATTAAGATAGGTCAAAGGGCTTGGTGCTTAGTTCTCCCGACTTGGCGACTAGGCTTTGTCACATGGTCTCGGGACGGAAAATTAGCATCTGGTGACTGGACGACAAACCGTGACGGTCTAAGGTGGCAGTTAGGCGCAAGGTCGCTAGACGGATGATGAGTTAAGTGAAATGCCTCGCGACTTTGATTTTTCATAGTTGTCATATCGCCGGATCGTGACTCAGGTTGGCCAAGGGTAAAAAGTGCTTTGTCACCAGGTCGTGAGATTTAACCAGGGTCAATGTCCGATGCTCGCGACAAAGAGACTAACGGTCAGTCGCGAGGTCACAGGAATTTGAATTTGAAAAATTGGCGGCAAGTTTGACACTGTGACATGCTCGGTAGCCATGGTTCCTGTTTGCTCGTATTCCAGAATTGATGAGAGGGTTTCTAGCCACATGAAATCATACACAAAGAAGTCAGCCAATATTTGAATAGATCTGTTTCAATGTCGATGAGAAGAGGAGGTTCAGTGTGTTTCAGAACAGAGAAAAGTTATGACTGAGTTTCCATAAGTGCCAGGAAGCTTAGAAAGGAAGTCTTGCGCGATGACAAGGAGAACACTTGGCCATGCACTGTTCACAGACAAGAGGGGCAGTTATTGTAGAGAAATATAGGTGAACATGTGTGCACAGCTATTCAGAATGAACATAAATGCTACTATCCACCATCTACCAAATCTGATTTCCAATTGCCAGATCGAGAAGACCAGGAAAATATCTGTGAGTATCTATTTTTGACTCAGTTATTCTCCACCGCCTCTTCTCTCTCTTTTCCTCTCTCCTGTGATTTTAGGGTTAGGTTTTTCCATGATCATCTGAATCTTGTTGCATCCTAAGGGATTCGAAGATGCTCATAGCCCTATATATAGTAGAAAAGTCACAATTGCAAGGGTCAGTTCTTCTTCCTTTTTTCTTACTGTCCTTGTAACTTTTTTGAGTTCTTGACAGAGACAAAGAGATTTTGTAACCCAGGAGTTTCATTTTTATGCAGAAGGCATACTCTGTGACATTTTCTTGTCCTTGGTGTATTTTTTGTATGAGTCTGTAACTCACTGTGAGAAGTAATATGCAGAGTTTTTTCAATTTTTGGATCAATTTGTTGAATTGTGTCAACCTTGTCTCTTTTCTTCTTGTCTGTATGTGTCTTGATTGTTGATGGATTAACTGTGGGTGATTTTATTCCTCTTAATCAGTCCTTTCACAGCATCTACTTGCAGAAGAGTATGTCTGCTTGCAGGTTGTAACTAGTGTTTTTTTGTTTAAAGTTGTTAACTGTGAAGAAGTCTTTCCTTTTAACTGGTTTACTCATGACCTTGTTATGAAATATTTATGCATGCCTATACAAGGGACTTGTGTTTTACTTAAAATTCAGAGTTAGTTGACCCAGGAGTTTATCCTGTGTGTGTTATGTTTTCATGCCATTTTCAGTGCATCACCTAGTAGGTAGTTTGCTTTCAGTCATTTCCCTTTCAAAGCAATCCTTCTATCCCTTTCCCTCCAAAGTTTACTTTCCTATTTGACAAGCAAATTAAGGTGATTATCCAAGAGGAACCAGCCTCGAACCTGGAGGTCTCATCTCAGTTAGCATAGGTCCCACAACGTGGAGATGATTCCCTTGTTATACTGGATTATCAAGGCGAAGAGAGCTTGAGATCAGAGGCGCAAATTCAGTGTATAACATTTATGGCACGCCCGGTGGGACCGTAAAAGAAGTCCATTAGAGAATGATATGTGATCTCTGATATGCAGGTTACATGATACAAACTTTTAAGAAGTTGTTCTAACAAGTATATCTGGCGAATCCACTGGTTTTAAAGTCCAAAATAGCCCTGTTTAAAGTATATGAGAAAGATTGCAACTAGGAGCTCTAAGCCCATTGAGTTTTCAGAGTTGCCTTTCAAGAGAAGTCACAAAGGCAGGTCAACTCAAAGGGAGTCCCCTACAAGGAGAGTTCAGTCTACACCTCCTGGTTCATCAGAAAGGAGATCTCTTGCTGTTCATCACAAAAGAAGAGGAAGATCTCTGACCAGAGATCTAGAAGATTCAAGCACAACTAATATTCTTGTGAATCTCCAAATTTCAGCTCCTGCAATGGCTAGAAACTTTGCCTTTGCACCCTTCAATCAAGGAAGCCCATTAAATTTTGCAGTACATCATGATGTGCCCTTGGTGGCATTAAAGAGTTTGCC
>MU227636.1:1894785-1930201 GCA_018584345.1 Thuja plicata | reverse complement strand
AAAAGAGCTAAACTAACCAAAATGAAGCATAAAATGAAACCTATCTAAACTACTCTTGGTCAACATGACCTTATGTATTTACAATTCCCTACTAGAGGGTCTTACACACACTAACACACCAAAAAGATAAGAGACCACCATATTTGATGGCATCTCAAGGGTGCTCCTGCACCAATTTCCTAGAGTAGGAAACATTAAATGGAAAGAAGAGAAACCAGTGCCTATTTAGATCAAGGAATTCTATGACATGCATGGAGAGAAGCAAGAAAGAATTCACTTATGGGAATACTTCAAAAAATTTCAAGAATCTATGAATTCAATGTATAAGATTCCACATGAGATAGTGAGGAAGTATGAGGATATAATATGGTTCATGGTAGATAATGATTCTTTCTTAATGGAGGCCACTGATTTGAGAACATCTTAGGTAATGCTTATGGGATATGAGGTGGATGGTCCACTTGTTGTAGCATATGTTGAAGATATTTTGAATAAGCCTTTGGACAAATTAGAGAAAAGGTTTGATGTTTATGCCAAGAAGAGCTTTGAGGTGCATGAGAGACACACTATACTTGGAAGAAAAAAATAAAACAAGTTGAGATGGTTGGAGAGATGATGGGTTTCACTAAGAAAAAGATGAAAGAAGCAAGGAATAAATTTACGGAAAAGAAAAATGAGAAGGGAAAGGAAAAGGTTGTAGATTAACCTATAAATGTTGATGATAATGCCCCTCCTAAATATATACCATTTGCATTATCTTCTAGAGGAAGACAAACAAGTAGCTCAGTGAAAACTTATGTTAGCTCATTGAAGAAAAAAGTTGGAAAGAAACCCGATACACCCAAACCAACTACACTAAAGGAAACACAATCTAATCCTATTAAGATAGAACAAACCACCAATAAGAGACTCGAAAAAAAATAAAAATAACATATTAAATACACAAAAGTGATACTGACACAGATGTAGTTAAGAAGTTGAGAGAAGAAGGAGTTAAGGACAGTTGAGTCATGTGTGGTTATACACCTAAGAAATATTCGTTAGCAGGGGAACCTATCATCATATCTTGTAAACCACTATTCTCATGCAATTATACTTTAAATAATGTGACACGTCATGGCATACTAGTTCAATTGAAGTAGTATTAAAGAATGTATGTATGATGATGAGAAAAGGAAAATAGAAGGAATGATTAAATATATGAATAAGTTTAATATAGATTTTGTTGAGATCAAAGGAGACATCATTGATGATCTATTTGACTTACTTGAGGATAGGAGATTGACAACATGGAAGAAGGACACATATATAAGAAAATTTATATTGATCAATTTTTTTCCTATTATTGCAATGGAGGAAGTAGATGTTCTACTTGGGGAAGAAAATAAAGGATTAAACTTGAAGTCAAGGATAAACAAGCTTATGCTTGGAATCATTGATGAGGTGACTAAAGAAACATATAAGGTAATGAAACAAAGTTTGATGATAAGACAATATAAATTTAATCAAAAGAATGATGAGAAGATTAATAAAACATTGGATACATAATTTAATATGACTATTAAAGAACCAAATGATTTTATTTTTGGTGTTCTAGTTACACTATCATTTGGTGAAGAAGAAGGAGATGTCCTTGGATTTATAAGCTCTAAAGACAAAATTAAAGAGGGAGAGTATAATATGTTTATGGAGAAAAATGAAGATGAAGAAAAATAAAAATCTAATGATCATAATGTAGAAGTTAGAGAAGTAGAAGAGACAGTGACTAATTAGATTCATGTAGAAGTTGAATAGATAGGTTTTATAGTGAAGAATGAGATTGATGAAGCAACAAGAGATACTACAGAGGCAAACATTACTTATTCAGAGAAAGTGCAAATGATTCAAGGTCCAATTCAGTTGGATCCTCCTAGTCCTGATTAGTTAATTAATATGTATACTATTGAACAGACTAGAGATATGAATAAGATCCTGAGGACTCATAGAAAAGGCAATGATTTTCTTACTTTAGCAACTCTATTTTTGGGAAAGATTTTACCTACCTAGGCATTGAATCAAAATGAATCAACTTCAAGTGAGTTGGAAATTTTTTTGAAGGCTTCAAATAATAATTTTGAATCCTTAGAGAAGTCAACATTAGTCAAAATGCAAAGTCAATATGAACTTAAGAGAGTCAATGAGTTAAACTCAAAAAATTGTATAGACAAGACCTCTTTTGGCATGGGAATTGAAGGAGTAAAGAATTATTTGTCTGAGGGAAGAAATATTTACAAAGAATATATTGATTATTCTAGATGTGTGTCATGTATAAAAAAATTCATTAAAGAGACTCAGGAGAAGATATCAAAAATTTCAGAGTATTTTGAAGCTTTACAGGCTTTAACTTTGGTTCATGTAGCACAAGTGACAACACTAAATGATAAATCAGAACACTTGTCACTAAGAAGGAGAGTGTTAAGGGAAGAGTTAGTCAACTTTTGATCTTAATTGTTCCTAAGCTTGATCTTTTGTTTAACACCTTGAAGGAACCAGAGCTTACCTTTAACATGCTTGAAAATTTTGATATCATTAATACATAGAAGGTACCTTACACAGTCTATGGGAAGATTGTAGTGATGGAGAGTATGAAGAAGAGTTGAGATACAAATTTTGCAACTTTGAGGAGAAATTTTTTAGATGTATTTAATCTATTGTAAGTACACTTTAAAAACTCTTGTATATAGAAGATCATATAGGATTTTGTTAGTTGAATTTTTAGGAGGATGCCATCCTTTTCCATATATGTGAAAGGGGGAGTGATAAGGAGAGAAAAATAATAGATTCATCTCAGGAGGAGTATAGATTTTTGATAAGGAGAGGAACTTTTTTGAAGTTTGGTATTTGTGGAAACTTCGTCATTTTTTTCTAAATGTTTCCATCAATGACTAAGGGGGGGATTATTGGCATGAGATTGATGATATGGAGGACTTGTACGTTTTAATTGATTGAAAGAATACATTATTCTAGTGATGACTGATTATGATATCATGATACTGAAGGATAGACTATAAAATTTGGCTAAGTATGGATCGATACAAACTCATATAATCAATTTTAAATGTGTGAAGCTAGGAGGAGATTCATAGATCTGATATTTAATTTGGTCTATGGTCGCAATAGTTTATATTATCATCTAACCGAGTTGTTTCTTTTTTAGTATCAGTTTTCAGAGTACATAAAAGAATAGTGATAGTTGGTCAGTTGATCGATCATTGATCCTATTAGGTAGATGATGCAATTGATTTTTTATTTGGTAATGATTGAGATGACATACTGGGTGACACTTAAGCTTGTTTTAAAGGTTAGGAAAACATTCTGATGAGCATATATTTTTCTATTAGTTGAGCTGATTTATTGAATTATCTATGAGCATAGATTTTTCTATTAGTTGAGCTGATTTATTTGGAACTTACATGGAACCATTCAAGCATTGTTAATTCTATTTCTCATTTCTCTTTTGATTGGATTGTTATCCATTGATTTTTTATGGTAAAGAGCCTTTGAAGGTTGCATACCTATTTTTTAATCTAAGTAGTGATCTCTAGGAAGTGTGCCTAAATGGATGTGGATTCCCCTTATGTAATAAACCCCTAACATGGTAACTTATTTCTATAGAAGTAATACTTGTGGTTCCATCCCCACCATGGTTTTTCTGTTAGTTGGGTTTCCATGCAAAAAAAATGGTGTTATGATGTTGTGGATTATTTTCTTTTATTTAAGTTATCTATTATTCATTGCTTTCAATTTATGGTTATGTAATAAATTCAAAAAGGTTATATATACTAGAACACTTATTCACCCCCCCTCTCAGTGTTCCTCAATCCTAATAGTTATGACATGTGTCAACTTTGTAGGATGGTGTATTGCATGTTTATCATTAAAATGCTTTCTCAAAGGCATGTTATGATTTATTTTAGTCTCCTTATCTCCTAGGCTAGACCACATTAAGTACAAGTGTTTGTGGTGCCAAGTTTGTGGAAATAATCTCTCTCTCTCTCTCTCTCTCTCTCTCTCTCTATTGTGGCTAATTTATTTATATATTTTTATGATCAAGTCGATTTATATTAGTATTCAGATGTATGCATTAATGTTGATTAAATACAGATTGAATGTGAATTCAATTGGATACAAATGTGGAAGAGCATATTTGTGTCTCTCGACGATTGGTAGAGTTTGTTGTATTATTTGATTAGGAGGTCCTACCTCTTTTAAATTTATTATTTCCCTCTGTCTATGAGAAGACACTATCCTAGTTTGGTATCCTCTATAGATGTCTATCTTTCCCTCACATTATGTTTCTTATGTTTTGCAAGTCCTTTTTCTCTTTCCCTAAGGTTGTGTGCCTTATCTTGAAAGTATTTTTTAGAAGTAGTGAGATACTTAGATTATGGCCTAAATATTTAGAATCTATGATTTATATAGTGAGGGTGATTTTCATCATACCTTTTGCCTAACTAGGTTTTCAACATAAAAATCTATTGTACATGAATTCTCTTTTCCATTTATTTTTTGTACATTGATGGCAAGCCAAATAAAGATAATTAGTAAGTTTTTGTAATAGAAAAGGTCTAAAATTTGGCTAAGGGTTATTATTCCCCTCTTTCTTAGTCTTAAGGTGTAATCAAAAATTGGTATTAGAGTTGTGTTCCTTATGAAGAAACTTAAACCCTTAATGAAGATCTAGGGTATCACATGACAATGGTAATAAAGTTCTTAAGTTTGATGGACCAATTTTTCCTTTGTGAAGAATGATGGAATTAAATATATACTATACATGCCTTTTGTTATTTGGTATACTATTCATGAATCATATAATCCTCTAATGGTTCATGTTACTTATACACAAAATAAATTCAATGAGCATGAGAATAATGCAAACTATAGAAATGATATTATAAATGGCTTAAGTGATCTAGAGTTGATGAAGATAATGTCTTGGAAAATTTAAAATGCAATTTGGGAGAAGCTAGGTAGTGTATATCAGCATACAAGAAGAACAAGAAAATGAATTGAAAAACCTAAAGCATAAATTTTAAAGTCTATTAACGTCTAAGGAGGAAATATTTGAAGGTTACGTACACCAATGAGTGGGGTTCTAAGTCAAATCAAAGCTTTAGTGGAACTATAGAAGATAATAATGTTGTGTAGAATTTTATGAGATTTGTGACCATATCTAGATAAATCATTGTTGTATGGCATTTAGTAGTCATGAGATGGACTAGTATATATTGGATCAGCTCTATAGGACTATCTCTTCTTGTGATATCACTAAATTTAAAGGTTGTCAACATGACAAGAAGCATGCTACATTAAACGATACAAAAAAGATTGAAGATGTACTTAAGAAAATTTATGATCTAGATGATAAATAAGTAATAGTTTTTAGAAGACAAAAAAATGCATTTAAAAAGTGTAAAGTTACGGTTTCCTTGAATTTTTTTAACTATGTAAGTATAAATAATGATGTTCCTTAATATTCTTTTAAGGTAGAAAACATTGAGAAGTCTAATGACACTAAGAGAAACAACACTTATGGAAGAAATTACAAAAGTTGAAGGATAGATATTATAGACATAGTTAATAAGAGGTTTTATTTAGTGGAGACAAATTGATCAAAAGTTGAAGATGAAAATTACTCAAATGTTGATTTGGCTATGATGAAGAATGAAAATAAAAAATGTGTAAGTTTGAGTGTTGTAGAACATAATAAAAGATCAATAGTTGTGAAGACTATCCTATAGGAAAGAGGAGAACCTGGACTTTCGATAATTTACTTTGGATGATCAAAATGTATGATATGTGATAGAATAAAGCTCCTTGAGCTTGACAAGTATCATACTGGCTCTGCTTCATTTGTTGGTGAAGGAGCTAAAGCTATTTGTGGTAGTGGATCTATACAAATTAATGGTAACCATAAAATTGGTGATATTTATTATGTTAAGAGCCTAGGCAAAAATTTCTTTTCTCTAAGTTAGATGTTTTGTAAAGGCTATAATATTATATTT
Source organism: Thuja plicata (assembly GCA_018584345.1). Lineage (NCBI taxonomy): Eukaryota > Viridiplantae > Streptophyta > Pinopsida > Cupressales > Cupressaceae > Thuja > Thuja plicata. The sequence continues at coordinate 1,924,157 of MU227636.1, read as the reverse complement.
TATGGATCCATATATGTAAGATAAAAAAAAAGAATTAGGAAGACCAATTGTAGAAGGTACAAGGAAAAAAAATATATTTATTTCCTAGACAAAAATAGATGAATCAATTGTTGGTTAGCATAGAGATGTGAGTGTTGCTTATGGAAGAATAGGAAGGGCCACATTAACTTTTACAATAATATTAAGATTAGTTATTATAAGTCAATGAGATATCTTTCCAAAATTATTAAGCCTACGAACATTGTAGACAATGAATGTCAAATTGGAAACTAGACTTCTTAAAAGTTAAAGAAAAGGAGTATTTGACCATAAGACCTTTTGATTGGAGAAAATACACAAATATTTTTATGGATACAAAAGGATAAGAGGACTATTAAGGTTACTTATTGATAATTATTCTAGAATGACATGTTTTATACTCTTAGGAGAAAAAACCATAATCTTTCGATAGATTTAAGGTTTCTAAATATATGCTTGATAATAAGATGTATGCTAAGATCAAGTGTTTAAGCTCCTAGAGAGATGTTGAGTTTACATCATATGAGTTTCATAGATTTTGTGAACAACATAGAACTAGAAGACGGTTATTTGGTCTAAGGAATCCATTGTAGAATGGAGATGTTCAAAGAAAGACTAAGACTATTAATGATATGGCTATAACCATATTGAAAGACGCTAACCATACTAATATGTAGTGGAGAGATAATATACATACTTTTATATAGCTTGTTAATAGGGTTAAAGTCAGAGTGTATCACATAAAGACACCTTAGCAGTTATTATTTGGGAAGTTTTGTACTCTCAATTACATAACAATATTTGGAAGTAAATAATAAATTAAGATAGATTAGGGAAATCTATGAAATTTTTATGCAAGATTAGATGAGGAATATTTTCGGGATAATATACAAAGATAAAGGTATACCAATGTTATTACATGTGGCTAAAGGTGATTGTGGTTAACTTAAATTTTTTAGTATGTGGAGATTGGAATAAAGCTGCTCTAGAATATGAGATTAAGTATTAAGGTAGTCATACTGCTCATATAAAGGATAAAAATGATCCGAAAGAGAAATAAATAAAATCAAATAATGAAGAAAATGAACTTCAACAAGCACTCAAGACTCCATCAAAGTATTTCCCAAGAAATCATTATAAAAATCATATCATTGGAGATAAAGACAAAGGTGTTTTTAAAGGAGAAGACTAGCCAAGATGAGTGAGAAATAAACAACTCTTTTTTGTCTAAGGTGGAACCAAAGACTTGTGTAGAATAAAGAAAGGAAAATACTTGGATGAAAGTTATGAATCAAGAGTTGGATCATATAGAACTTGAAACAAACATGGAAATTGGTACCTAGATAGGTATGTTAATAAACAGATGAAGGTCTAATAGAGATGATGAAGACCGAGTGATACCAAGTATCATGATTGTATAAATGGTTAGATCAGTTGTTGTTCTGTCATTGATGTCAAACAATTGATTATTGATTATTATTATGTTACCATATCTTAAGAGGAGAATTTAAATGGGTGAAAAATATAGACCAGACAATGATTAAGTAATAATGATATAGTTATTTTATACTATTAATTTGATGTTATCAAATTGGTACAATTGATTGATTAAGTTAGAAATTGAAAAGAGTTAAAGTTCTGAGTGAAAGAGTTACTTTACCAAGCTAGACAAAGTCAGTAAATATATAGAGTTATGCAAGTCGGTCACAATTATCAAACACTGAGTGAAAGACAAGCTCCAATCACCGAAGATGAGTTAGACATCGAATAGTGAATCAAGACAATTACCGTGTTGTAAAGAAATTTAATTGAGTACATGATATTAATTGTAAATGATGATAAGATCAAATTTAATGCAAAGAGATGATGAGATGGATGAGAATAAGAATTAAATGAAGTTTTTTAGAAGATATACAAATGTAAAAATTTAATGAGAAGATCTAAGATGAAGATGAAGCAATTAAACCTAATTATGTGACTTCCAAGAAAATTTCATGTTCCGAAGTAAAAGTGAAGTGGTTTACCAAGTTTAGATTTATGAAGAAGATGATTGAATGAAAGAGCACAAATGATGGAAAATCTAATTAAGGAGATTAAGAGGCAAACGTATGTCTATATAAAGAATGATAACATATACAGATTCTGGCGAATAGAACAGGGAAGAAGAAGAAGCTAAAGAACAACATTTACTGAGAAGAAAAGATAAATAGAGATTGAAGAGTCTATAGTCTGAGAAAGAGATAAATGGAGTATGTGATGCTAGTATTCAATTGAGCATAAAGGATCTACAACAAGCAAAGGTAGTTTCTATATTTACAAATTATTTTTTTACTGTTGCTTATTAGTATTTGTAACAAATAAATCTCTTAATCAAGAGGATTTAACCATCCTATTTTTAAAGCCTAGAAGTAGGTAAAATTCCAAAAGAGTGTTTAAAGTCCTCTAACAAGTCCTCTCCTAACAGGGTGAAGATCTTAATAGATCTGAGATAAATCCCCGAATAGGGTCACATTTAGCAAATCTGTTTGTAATCTTTAACATGATAAGTTCTTAACCAAGCATACTTTAGAAGGGTACATTTTTATTGCGGATGACAATTCCCACAGATTTTTTCCCAAATTTGGTTTCCTCATTAAATCTGGTGTCAACTATGTTAATATGATATTAATGAGTTTGAAATATTGATCTACATATTTGAGATATATGGTTGTTTAAGTTATTAAGTTGTTTAGTGAATTAGTTATTACTATATTTAGTTCTACCGAGTGAATCACTCAGTTAAGATTTTTGTATTAAGATTTGATTTTGTCTGATTCACCAACCACCTCTAAATGGACCAAAAATTGGTATCAAAGCTAGTTACTTTGAAGTGATAAGTTTAAAAGGTCTTGAGTTAAGATCTAAAGATATATAAGAGGGAAACACAAAAGCTGAATAGGGATCATTTCTCTACATGGAAAAGTAGAATGTGGTTGCATGTGTCTGGATTAGGAGAATATGGACTTCATTTTCTTGATAAAGAATATGTTACACTGACTACTTCACCTTTGAAAATAAGTGAGAAAAGACATAAACAAGAATACACACAAGTTATGATTGAGATTGCTTCTAAACTTACCGAACATGAATATGATGAACTTGATGTATGTACTACTTTGAAAAAAATGTGGGATAAGCCTTTTTTGACCTATGTTGGAGATAAGCATGTTCAGAAGGGAAAAGCAAAAATTTTGAGAGGTAAATTTGACTCTATGAGGATGAAAGGAGAGAACATAATACAATATAATACAAGACTTAAGAAGATTGTTAATTCTATCAGAGGAGCTGGTGGGATCATAAAAGATGATTATGTTACAAGAAAGATGTTGAGAAGCCTGCTACAAAGTTATGCTATTTGTGTATCTGCTATACAAGAGCTAAGATCTATTCCCTAGATGAATGTTTCACTGGATGGACTAGAATTGGTAAGTTAACTGCATTTGAGTTAAATGATTTTGACAATAGTTTTCCTACTACATCTAGGATTGAATATTCAATTAAGTCTACCTTAGAGATTGCAAAATCTAGGGAAGTTGTAGTCAGAGATGGATATTTGAGCACTACTAGTGAGAAATTTTATAGTTTTACTGAAAGTGTTGAAGAGTTATTTACTGAATTTGATGAGAATGAGAGAGAATTTGAAGATTTTTTGGCTAGAAGTATACAAAGAGGCAACTTGGAAAACACCGAGGTAAGTTACCCTTAAAAAAATTTAATTGTGTTAAAATTGTTCATTTTGCATCTAACTGCCCCGAGAAAGATGAGGAAAAGAAAGATTAAAAAAGATAAGGACAAAAGAGAAAACAAATTCAGGAGATTTAGAGACTACAAAAACAAATGTAAGAAATCTTGTCATATTTCTAATGAAGGACTAAGTGATGATGATTCAGATGGAAGTGATGATGGAAAAGAAGTTGTTTATGTTTCTACTAAAGATGATATTGATGAAGAAGAATCAAGATCCCTAATATCACAAGTAAGTAATAATGAAACATGGATTATAGATAGTGGTTGTTCACATCACATGACTGGTGACACACTTAATTTTATTTCCTTGGAAAAGAATGATGGAGAATTTGTTAGATTTGGTAATGATGCTCCATATATTATGAAAGGAAAAGGTTCTATAATTCTACTGAATAACACAAGATGTGATGAATTTTATTGGGATGAAGGCTTAATTTAAAATCTGTTGAGTGTTGCATAGTTAAATAATATAGGTCACCAACGGGAATTTCAATATGGAAAGGTGAACATATTTGATAAAAAGGGATAGTCTAGTTGCTACTAGATAACAATCTAAAGGTAATTTATTTTATCTTGATACTTCTATAAAGAGTTGCATGTTTTCTAAAGTTGAAGATGTTTAGTTATGGCACAAAATACTTTGTCATGTTCATTTTGACAACTTAATCAAAGTGAGTAAGAGGAATAGAGTGAGAGGACTACCAAGATGAGAGAAACCTAAGAATGATATGTGAAGAGATTTTTAGATTGGTAAGATGACTAAATATAGTTTTTCAAGAAAGAATTATGTTACATGAGGAATTTTGGATTTAGTGCACATTGATTTATGTTGACCCGTGAGGGCTCAAAGTTATTAGGGAGACATTTATTTTATTTTATTTTATTTTTGGATGATTATTCTAGAGTGATGTCTTTAATATTTTTACAAGAAAAGTATGATGAATTTCAAATATTTAAGTTGTATAAGGCCCGAGTTGAAAAAGAAACTAGAAGACAATTGAAATGTTTGAGATCTAATAGAGGAGGTGAGTTTACTTCTTATGAGTTTACATTATTTTGTAATGAGAATGGAATTAAGAGATATTTGTCAGCACCGAGGACACTACAAAAGAATGGGATTGCTGAGAGAAGTAACAGATCTATTGTTGATTATGTTAGGACACAGATGATTGAAAAAGGAATTTCATAGAACTTTTGGAGAGAAGTTGTGAGTACTCTTGTTTACACATTGAACTGAGTACAAATGAAGAAAGGTACCAACAAGACACCTTATGAAATCTGGTATGAACACAAACCTAATGTCAGTTACTTTAAAGTCTTTGGATTATATTTTTAAAGACTCCAAAGAAGGAAAGTTTGATTCCAAAGGAGAGGAAAGAATATTCTTAAGATATTCTACGAGGAGTAAAGCTTACAAATATTTTTAAAATGTTACTAACAAGATGGTGGAAAGTGAAAATGTAATAATTGATGAATTTGCAGAAAGGATTGATGAAGATAGAAAAAAGGAACCTGAGAATTATGAGAAGTTTGTAAATGTACAACCTAATGTTCTAGATACCTTATCGAGAGAACTTATCAAGGAGGAAGATGAACAAGGAGTTCTACAACCGAATGTTGATATTGAAGGACCAAGACATACTGAGCCTATTTTGGCAAAGTATGTGAGGAGGCACAATTTCCCAAGAAAGATTATTTGAAATATTGACACTAGAGTGATGACTAGAAGAAAGGAAAGAGACAATACATATTTTATATCTGCATTTGAACAAAAGACAGTTAAAGAAGCACTAGAGATAATTAAGATTGGATGAAAGAAAAGAAAGAAGAGTATGATAAAATTGAGAAGAACAAGACATGATCATTAGTTCCCAGGCCTCAAGACAAAAATGTTATTTGTACTAAATGAATTTTCAGAAATAAATTGAATGAGCATGGAGAAGTTATCAGAAATAAATCTAGATTGGTTTGCAAAGGTTATGCACAAGAAGAAGGTATTGCCTATGGAGAGACTTTTTTAGTAGTTTCTAGATTGGAAGGAGTTAGAATACTTATGGCTTATGCTTCTTACAAATGATTCAAGGTATAGAAAATGGATGTTATGTCTGCATTTCTTAATGGGATACTTGAAGAGAAGTATACATTGAGAAACCTGAAGGATTCATTGAGATCACAAACAAGAACAAGGTATGTAAGTTAGATAAATATTTATTTGATTTGAAACAAGCACCCTGAGCATGGTATGAGAGATTGCACTCTTATCTAATCAAATTAGGATTTCAGAGAACAAGTGATAACAGTAATGTTTACTTGAAATATAATAGTAACAACAAAGTTTTGATTGCTGAAATTTTTGTTGATGATATTATTTTTGGAGGCAATGGCAACTTATGTAAAGGATTTTTTGTTTAAATGAGAAAAGAGTTTGAAATGTTAATGATTGGAGAGATTAAGTTCTTTCTAGGTCTACAGATACAACAAGTTACTGGAGGGATCTATATTACACAAGCTAAGTATATCAAAGAGATCCTCAAAACCTTTGATATGGAAGATTCCAAATCTGTTGGAACACCTGTGGTTACTGGATGTAAATTATATAAAGAAGATGAGACACAAGTAGTGGGTGATACTAATTACCAATCGATGATTGGTAAATTATAGTATGTTGTTCACAACATACCTGATATAGCACACATTGTAAGGATTGTTGCAAGATTTTATTCTAATCCAAAGGAAACACATATGTGTACAGTAAAAAGAATTTTGAGATGTTTGAAAGGCACAGAAGAATTTGGTTTATTGTACAAGAAAGGAGTTACTTTTGATCTACAAGTCTACACTAATGGAGATTGGGCTGGAAAAATTGATGCCAAGAAAAGTATTAGTGGAGGCACATTCTTTCTAGGTGACTTATTGGTTGCATGGTTGAGCAAGAAGAAACATTGCATTTCATAGTCTAGTGCCAAGGAATAATATGTTGTTACTACTATGAATTGTGCAAATATAGTATGGATTAAATAATTACTTGAAGGTATGAAAGAAGAGATCCATGATTTGGTTACTATTTTTTTGTGATAATACAAGTGCTATTGATATATCAAAGGACCCAGTTATTTATGCAGGAGCATCTTGGGTCCTTGGCAATCCTGCTCAACCAAAAATATGTTTTCTTTAGTTCTTTAGCTTGATTGGAGGTTGTTCGGTGAAGTGCTTAGTTACCTTGTTGCTCGGGTACTCTTTTTGTCTTGCTTTACCAATGGGTCTTGGGTTGTGTTTATTTCTGTTGCTCGGTTATGCTTTCACTGACTTTGTTTTCTATTGCTCAGTGATCTTTGTTCCTGAGTCATTTTTTGTTGCTAGGTGATCTTTGTTCCCAAGTGGTTGGTGTTGCTCTTCCTAAGTTGGTTATCCTGATCTGGTCGCCTTCTACATTTAATTATCATGGTGTAATTAATGCAGAGTATCTCATTTGGATATATGTGGACCTAAATCTGGGTCTCACTTAGGGATTTGAGTGCTGACCTCTTAGGTGGACTCTTGTATATATTTGTTTCTCTATTCTTACTTTAAGGGAGTAAGGAGGTAGGAGATTTTTATAGAATATTAACATTGCATGTATGAAGACCATTCTATAATTCATTGAATATATATGGCCAAAAATGGGAAGGCCTTACAACCCGCCATGTAAGGAGTTTGAACAATTAATGAAAGATCCTTCTCTTCCTTCTCTCACTCTATGTGTTGTTGCTTCCGCATTGTTGTATCTACAAGTTTGTTTTTGGGAGAGCCTGTGGCCCCCCTTTCCTACCCTCCTTGTGTTTGTTATGCATTCAAAGACCAAGCACATTTCTATCAAGTATCGCTACTTGAGAGAACAAGTTCAAGAGAAGAATGTGAGATTGGAATATGTCAATTTAAAGGAATAATTGGCTGATATATTTCTGAAGACACTACCTAAAGATGCTTTTGAGTATCTCAAAGGCAAATTAGGGGTTCTTCCCCTTTCCAGCATTCACTAAAGAAGCATGAGGCATTTTGCATCAATTCTATAATTTATTAGAATCTTTATTATTGAATTGATGCTACTGTGACACACTTTAGTAGATTCCTGAAGATGTGAAGATATTTTTGTATGCAATGTTTTATGAGTACATGCCAGGTATAATCTACTACTAGAACAAGTTTTTAGGAGTATGACTTTTTGGCATTGTTGTCAAAGAGGGAGAGAATGAATTGATGACATTTATCCTTAAGAGAGATATTGATGAATTGGTAGAGAATGAATGAATTGGTAGAGAATGAATGAATTGATACTATTTACTCATGAAGGATTTATCCAAGAGAAAGATTCAGATTCAAATGTCAAAGGGGAAACATAAATATTTACTCAGAGGGGGTTCAGTTATGTATTTGAGTATTGCCATTATCAATTTCTATAACATTGTTATAGTAGTTTCCATCAATGCCAAAGTGGGAGATGGTAAACTGATGAAGATGATGAAGACTGACTGATACTAAGTATCATGATTGTAGAAATAGTTAGATCAATTTTTGTTTTGTCGTTGATTTCAAGAAATTGATTAATGATTTTTATTAAGTTACTATATCTTAAGATGAGAAGTTAAATGGGTGACAAATTCACATCAAACAATGATGAATTAATGATGATATAGTTGTTTTCTATTATATATTTGATGTTATCAAATCGGTATAATTGATTGATTAAGTTAGAAACTGAAAAGAGCTAAAGTTATGACTGAAAGAGTTACTTTACCGAGCTAGATAGAGTCAGTCAGTATATAGAGCTATGTAAGTTAGTCATATTTACTGAGCACTGAGTGAAAGACAAGCTCTGAGCACTAAATAAAGAGAGTTACCCAGTTTGAAAGCACATTTATCAAGCTCAAGATATTGATTCTAAATGATAATAAGATTGAATTTAATGCAAAGTGATGATGAGATGGATGAGGATAAGAATAAAATGAAGTTTTTTAGAAGATCAATGAATGTGAAAATTATATATATAGAAGATCATTTCAATGTCTTGAGGTATAGATTCAGTGTGTGATCATGCTGAACAATATGTTTTAAAGAGAAGTGTGAAGACTAGGTTGGGTTAATGCACCTTCATGAAAATATCACTGAGTATATCAATCTTTGAGATAGTGGATGTGTGTGTGATGTTCATCATTATGTTGCTTCTTTGGGAAAATGATTTATGGATATCATATTGCTGGGATATTTTCCAAAGTTATTGTGTTGAAGGCTTGTTCAGTATACTTCATGTTATTCCTATATCCTACTGGAAGATAGTGTGTTCTTCTTGGTATTTTTGTGTAGATCTATGTGTTTCCCTAAAGAAATATTCTTTAGCATACATGTCCTTTGTATCTTTCTCTGAGGTAGTGAGACTCATATTGTAAGTCCTTTGTATCTTGCCATAAGTTTTTTCACCTTAGATTGCAACTCAAATGAGGAGTAGTGAGTTTCCTTGGACTTGAGATTAAAATATTATTCTAATCAATTTTTTATATGGCAATTTGAATCTCACTATATTTTTTCTCACTGGGTTTTCTGAATACAAATCTCGTGTTCATGTGTATGATGTTCATTTTCATATTTTTCTGTTGTTAAGATTATTAAAATTAATTGATGAATTTTTATATTTTGAAAATTTTAATTGTATTGAAAAGAATCATTCACCCCTTTTCCCTCCCACAAACCCCTCTCTCTCAATCGCATTGTGTGCTCAACATAAATTATATTTTATTGGTTGATATTACAAAATAAATAGCTTGGTTATATCCACCATGATAAACAAAGAAACATGGTATTAGAAATATTTTAAGATGTATTCATCAAGGGAATGATCAAGGGTTAGTAGAAAAACATAGGATGATAGACAATGACAAAGAAATTTCACGATAATGTGTTTTGCATATTGATTATGGTAAAGCATTAGAAAAAATTATGCATAGGAAGGTAAAAAACAATGAGACTTTTGAGGTCAATATTAAAATAAATTTTAAGATATGGGCTAGTGTGTGTTGAATTTTAAATGAAGATAAAGATTGATTGGGGTAGAAAAAAAGTTAAGGAAATAGAGCATAAGGTGTAGGTGCATTTGTAGAACATACATGTGCATCATTGAATCTTAAAATAGAGACATAATTAAAAAGAATAAATATTAAATAAGGAATGGAAAGAAACAAATTTTTATGACCATGAGATTCAAACCAATGAATGTTCTTGATGAAAGCAAATTATTTGGCCCCAAAGAGGCTAACCATTATTGTCCTATTAAATTTACATGAAAGTAAGCATGAAACTAGTAGGAAAGATATCTAACCTACAACATGGTGGAAATAAGTAAATTTCATAGCTATTCAAAGTAAAAGAAACAAATGCCCTAGCCAAACAAACAAGGTCCTCAATTACAAAATACTAGATAAATTATAATAGGTAGACTTTAAACCTAAAATTTTACTAAGCAAACAACATGAAAATTGGTTAACAAGAGGTGAATTTACTTAAAAGATATATTCAACACACAATTCAATTTAATTATGATGTTATACCAAAGATTTTTGGCATCTAGCCAATTTTTTATTGCATTAAATTATTCATCATATAATTAAATGATGTACGCAAGAGATAAATAGATATAAGTGCAAGGTGTTTAAATGAACTAAATATTCTACAATATATTTTCTAATGGCTTTCTATTACAGCCACTATTGACTTGGTAGTCAATACCTCTTTGGAGATTTCTGACATGGTTTAACTACCTCTTGGGTAGTGCTAAATATGGTATTTGTATTGGGGGTGGATAGTTCAATCTTTTATGCATTGACAAATGATTCCAATGTAATTGATATTAGAACCTTGGGTCATAGGTTCAAGTCTCCCTTCAATGGGTGTTGAATGCTTAGTCGGTGCCAAGGGAAAGATTGTTGATTTGGTGTTGAGAACCTCCTTGGGGACTCATGACATATCTTTACCACCTCCTATGGATTGGGTTAAATCTGGCATTCGTATTGTGTTTTGATAGTTGAAGCTTTTGGCACAATGACAAATGATTCCAATAGCCACTTCAAACATAATATGTTGTCTAAGTCAATACATAATCATAGATTAATCAATAAATGGTTTATGGATTGATATAATCACTATCAAGACCAAGAGAAAGAGAAAAATGAAGACTGAAAAATTACGAGGAAAACTTCTAATCATTTCATCTTTATAATGGTTTTAATGGAAAAACTAAACAAATATTATATTCCTTTTACTATTTATCCCTAGTCCACTAGGAATGGAACATGTAGGATTTAGAAACACTTTGGCATAGTCAAATTTACAACATGTCAATGAAAGGATAGCACACCAAAATCATGTTAAGTTAGCAATACAAACAACAATAGATAATACTCTATTATGAAAGCAACAAAACCAATCATTATAATATGCGTAATTTATCAAATAATGATGTTATAAGGAACTTATGATGATATTGCCTCATCATCATTTGATTTTATTTTTAAAATCAAATAATGATGGGGCAATGTTCCTTATGAAAGCTCCTCTACAAATATTACTAATCATTGATAGAAATATTGTTATTTTCTAGTTTCTTTTCTTTTCTTGTAGTTCTATTTTGAACTGTTATTCTTTCATTGTACCCAGCTTTATTTAATCAAAACTGTTTGTATCTCGACATTGTTTCCGAAAGTCGAACACTTAGATATGATGAGGGGATGTTGAATCATACAAATTATATAGCTAGGGAATAAGGGTTGGGTAGAGATTATAATATTTTTCAATATTATTCACGTCATTTGGCCAATTAAAGCACGGCATATATTTTAATGGACCCTGAGCACCATGTCGTTTCAAACCATGTACTAACTTGCCAGCCAGCTACCGCATTGATCTATGCATGAAAAGGGCGGATAGTTTGGGAGAGTTGGGAGAGCTTAAAGACACGGAATAAGTTGTGTACTATTAAATTAAATTGTTCCACCATGGCCACTTAGAATATGACATGCACGCCATATTCCATCAACTATTATGACCAAATGTGACCAACACAAAAGACCGTCATGCAGCAGCTGTGGCTATCTAGCCATATTTTAGGATCTTTTACAAAGGACTTTAAAAAAAAACTAAGCGTATCCTTATTAACAAGTAACATAATGTAGAGAAATTATATTTTACCACGGGGAAATTTACTATATAATAAAATAGAACAACTGGAAACAACTAATCTTATTAAAATATAGTATCCATCGAGAAACTATACTTTGTTGATATGCCATATAGCACAGTATCCACTTTGTTTGCCATATTGTTTAAAAGATTGAGGTGACCGAAATTACCATAGCATTTAATTGTTTGATGTGTTCTACATTCATCCTTTCCAATTCCTCTTCAGCATACCGCTTTCCCGAAAGAGCATGCTGTGTCTGTCGACTAAGAAACTTCTCTGAATTTTCCTGTATATATTAGGAAAAGAGAGAAGTTGGTCTCAAAACCCATATATATGTAAATTTAGATAGGAATTAAAATATAGAAAGAAAGTCGAATTCTGCTTTGTGTGTACATTTACGTCGTTCTCTAACACCAAATGTTCATACACACCTGAGCTTGACGTAGGATCTCATTGGAATAAGGCTTGCCTCCATTTTGAGCAATTATATTGTCAATCTGCTTCATTAATTCAGTTCTTTGTTCTTCCTTCTTTGTTTGTGATGTAGTTTTATTATCGAAGAGGATCGTTCTCTTATTACAGCGGGTTATAACCTCCTGAATGAAGTTTATACACATCAAACATAGATTTTAATCACAAATGTAATTGTTTCAAATGTAAATATAACTAGCGGAGATGCGTGTTCTTGAAAATGTAATTTATTTTCGTTATAATATCAAATAGCTACGTACGTAAAATCAATTTCCATGGAGAATTTATGACCAAGAAGATCGAGTAGTGTCAAAACTGTTTCCCAATATCAGAATATGATATAATTCTAGTCTTTAAGGAGAAAAATTTACCGGTAAGGAGATTAAGGAGTTTTAAAACAAATTCTGAATAGCAAGATAAGTTTAAGGCAAAAAATGAGAAGTGTTAAACTTGTAAAGCATGTCAGATTTTAAGTAAGTTCTTATCCTTCAGAACTAAGATGAATTCGCCTATCCATGTAATGAAAATGTGAAATACATTGAGTGACTTTAAGAAAACAAAACAAATAAAATCAAACATACCCATATACCCGTTTATCATCTCTATACTCATTTATCATATCTAATAACGAAGGTTAATTACATAATGAGTATGTAATCAATTAATATTTCAAATTATTAAAAAAGTCAAATCAAAAGCATCTAATTAATTTAAATCTTTTGTTCAAATGCCATAAAAGAAAATTTGCTTTAATAAATTAAAACTATGAATCTAAATTTATTATTACCTTCAAGAAATGATACTTCCTTATCAATGATAAGGCAAAAAAATTAGAGATATGAAAATATAATGAATCATTAAATATTTTGATAAAAAGCAATTTACAGGAAGGAAGTAAAAAGAAATCTCCACTTTCTAGCAGTATGGAAATATGTAAAGAGTGAAACAGAGCCCAAATGGCTCCATCAGTACTTTGAAGTGGAGGGCTTTAGTGTACCACCATCAATTGAGCAGCTCGATATGGAGCAATTGCAGAACTACCCTCCAATCTTCATAAAAAAGGATGGTCGAGCCGAACTCCAAGTGCCAAAGCTGGAAATGGGTATGAGGAGGGAACAGATGATGAAAACATGATCATCAAATGAGGGGAATACATCACATAGACAGTAAATATGGTTTTAGGTAGCACATAGAAGCTATGAGACTGGTAATACTTTTAATTAAGCTCTTTTTAAGGTATAATTCTATAGGTATTGATAGTATAGATTGAAGAATCATATCCTATATAGCTGTTTAGTAAGATGAATAGGTGATAAGGCTACTATGAATTATTATGTCATAATATCATTATGAACATTATATGCTGGAATTTCTTTTGTTTGATAACCAGATTCTAGAAAGGACATATTAAAATAGAGTGTATACAAGGCATATATATATATATATATATATATATATATATAGACACACACACACACACACACACACACACATATTGATTTATTTATATATATTTGGAAACATGCATTTATTTCCAAAATATATTGTTTCCCCGCAGAGATGCCCATTAACTCATTCAGGAAGGGATGTAAATCTGTAGGTATCATGATGTTTAATTGAACATGTTGAGGAAAAGGGAAGAAACAAAGTACAAAATATCAAAATTTTATGGATAGGTGCATAGGTTCAAACAGACACATCCAAAAGGTACACAACAAATTTAAAAAATACTAAAGAGTAATAAGACCAAATGTGCAGTGGAAATACGTAGATATGATTATAGGTTAATTATAGCAAACGGGGTAGGTAATAGAGGTAGGAATAACTCTGAAAATATAGATAAGATTCCTTTTTCATTAATCACAGAGAATATGGATAGGACAAATGGAAGTGAGAATATTATATTTAACACTAAAGAACTATAATCGTATTGTTTTTGTTCTATAAGTAGAGAATGGTATACGAGAAAAAACACAAAGGTTGCAATAAAACTTATTAACCAATACTGAGTAAATATGAATAGTATACCAATCAATCCAAAAATGCATATGTGAAATGTAAAACAATAAAGTAATAAACCATACACACATAACATATGGATTTTAACATGGAAACCATGTTAAGGGAAAAACTACTGGGATCAGTACCCCAAATTTTCACTCTTCTGAAGTGAGCCCTATTAGGAATCAACCCTGTTAAAGGTTACAAACACATGGTTAAGTGCGACCTTGTTAGAATATTTTTATACATAGGTTTTCACTTAGTATCTTGCATCTATGCTACCATCCTTGAATCAGCCTCTAGACTGTCAATAGGCTTTATGCTAATCTTACTACTGTCCTTGAATCAGCCTCCTTCTTACACTATCAATAGGATTTATGTAAGACCAATGCCACTATCATGAGTCAACCTTTTTGGTAATCTATTACGATATACCTCAAATATAGAAGATGGTTAAGTCCTGCTCATTTAAGAGACTAAATGCTTCAATGGTTAAACTGAAATACAATGACCTATTTCTAATGTAAATTTGAATTGCAGATATTCAGATCTATTTACGTACAATAGCTTTCTGATCAATGTATCAATTCAATTCCTTTGTACTTCACTCTTTCTGCTCTGTGATGATGTGCTTCACTATTCGTCAGTGTCTGCAAAATTCTTTAGCTCTCCCTTAGCTTGATTGATCAGGATTGTATGAAGCTTAACCTTCATCAGTTTCTCTTCAACATCTTCTTTCAATTCACTCCCCCGTGTATCTGATTGCTTGCAAAAATGAATTATTCTTGTCTCTTATATACACATGATATTCCTTAATTCTTGGTTCTTGATTCTTGATTCTTGGTGTGAAAAACAATCTAGCCAAAGTGATTTACGACTTTAACTCCTGATTTATCTCGTAATTATCTTCTTGCCAGTTGTATAAATCAATTGCTTAACTGTGGTTGAATAAAAAAAATAAAACAACTAGTTAAGTCTATCCTTTAGCTTTGCCAGCTAGATATTTTGTCATTTTCTGATCTCTCTATTCTGTCGATCAATTCTACAATTCATCACCAGTGACAACTGCCAGTTCTGTCAGTGCAACTTCAGTTAGCTTCAGGATCTCTGTCCGTCAGGCATCATTGGATCTTTCTTGTCGGGCAACACTATTTTTAGCTCATCGGGCATCCTGTGATTTTGCTTCATCAGGAAACACTATCTTCTGCTCATCGGGCATCACTGTGACTTTATCTCTAACATCTATTTTTACCGATGGTGTGCACTCCATCGGTGTGGTCTATCACTTCGTGAATACTTGACTTTTATGCATTGCTCAAATCATAACATTTGTTCCATTGATTCTCTGAAGTCTTTGGCATTATGTATATGACCATAGAGATGATATCAAGTTGACATCAATGACAATACAAACCATTAACTGATTTAATGTCTTGCATCACCTTCAACTTAACTTTGTCAAACATTCAATTAGTTACATGTCATCAAAAGCCAATTATAGACAATCTAAAAGAAATTCCTACCCGTCAGTGGTACCTTTCAAGTCTTCTAGAAAATTGTGAAAGGATGTTAGCTAGTTTCAATAAATATGAAATCCATCACTCTCAGAGAAGGGAATAAGTGTACACACTTCATGGCTAATCTTGGTATAAAATCCCAGGACTAGTGCTACATTTCTTTTGACCAATTCCCTCAAAGGCTCAAAGAAATTTTAGCAAGTGAGAGATAGAAATGATTTCTTCTAGTTTTTATCTTATAATGAGGAATTTACTCAATATCATATTTTTTCTAAATACTACCCTAAATTTGCGATTAGAGAGAAGAAATATGGAGTTTAAGTGTTTGGACGATATCCTAGTTATACAATGGATTATATGGATAGTAATTATTTTTTAATCCCTATTAAGAATTGGTACCTTGATGTTGGTCTGAATGATCTTATAGATGTGTTTGGGTGTGACCTCTTGTTGGTTTACATGAAGGAAAGGCATGTTATTTGGACTTTAAGGAGAGATGACAAAGAACATGATATATTACCTGATCATATCATGCTTAAGAGCCATCAGAATGGGTCAAAGCTTAGTTGGCTTCTAATATGCAAACAAAATTTAAAGAAATTCAATATAAAAATAAGGATACCACTATTAATTATAAAGCTCCTGGCACAAATGGAAATGACATTGATAGAGCTAAATTTCATGATAAATGTCTTTTCAACACTTGGGAGTATCAATTTCAAATATTTTCTATCAACCAATGCTTTCGTATTATGATAGAAGATAATGATAACATCGCTTATTATTTATTTCAAAACAATAATAATATATTCTCCAAGAAGCTTCAGTATTGGGTGATGAAATTACATAAAAAGGGTTTCTTATTTATGCTAATACTAGTAACTTTGGGCATTTTCAAATGATTTCCTACAATCTTTAGTTGAATCTTTCCAAGGTGAAAGTGATGGATGGGTATCTTAAAAGATCCAAGCCCAAGGACTATAGAGGTCTCATGCAAATTAATGAGCTATGAGACATTTTTACCACTTCAAAGATTATGCCTTGCTTTATGGCTATGCACAGATACAAAAATGCCCTCTCCATGAAATTTTGTAATTCTTAGCATCAGGGGAATGTTTCCATTAGGAGTATTAAGTTATGCATTACTCAAAAAATTATAGTAAAATCTATTGGGTAGAAGAGTGATAGGTAAAAGGTTGAGAAAATCAAATGTAGAGATTATATGGTGTACATGACAAGGTTCTTCAAGAAAGGTGAGAAATTGGTGGTTTATACAAATAAAAATGAGTATGAAAGATTCTCTCCCCCCTTACACTTTAGTCTTCTTATATGTTATGAAATAATTTACCCTTGAAGAATAGTATACTATTTTTCATGGTTACCACTTCCCAATTCTTAATCATATAACACATGATCAAAAAATTTGTGTACCTCTCTTTCTATTTTCATCTCTAAGAAATAGTATTGCCAAAGGTGTCACACCCCCTTTCCATCAGGTCGTAATGTATATTTTATATTAGCACGAGTTTGATAAGTTTCCCTTTTGAAGCCACTTCCTTTTATACCCTTAATAGGAGCCAAACCAAAATTTTGAACCTCTCCATAACTCATTTTGCATTGATATCATAGAGAATAATCCCTTACTTGAAAACCCTAAGCCTGGAAGTAAGAAAAAAGGTAAAGGTTCTCATTGTTTCATTCCTAAAATTCTTCTCAAAGCTTCTCTACGTGATACCTTGTATGTTAAAAGAAAGGCCCATTCTTGCGATCCTAGCCCTGTGAAAGTGCAAAAAATGGTAAAGGAGCTAAGACAAATAAAAAACCCCTAAGATTAAAATTGAAGATGATGAAGATAACATTGACAAGGTTATAATTCAAGAGGAAATGAATCAAGAGATGAGTTTTAGAGAAATTAGATCGACCCATCTATTAAATAAAGATTTGAAGGGTGAAAAAGCCATGGAAGAAATTATGCCTAAAATTGATTTTGAGTATGAACCCAAGGAAGGTGAATCCACTTAATTCTAAGGCTATTGACTATAAAGCGGGGAGAAGAAGATTTTGAGGAACAGGAAAAGGTCAAATCTTTAGACATTATAGTTAATCTAAATGACTTGAATGTTGTAGTTAATGAGGCTTGCATTTCCCCTGTTCTGACTAAATATGAAAAAGATGAAAATATCCCCTCTTCACCTTGTCTAGGTAGTGTAAAGGATATCCCTTCTAGTATTATAGACAACATAAAAGATCTAGAATAGATTGGAAGCCCTGGAGGAAACTATTACTTCTTCCAACCTTAACAAACAATATTTTAGCAATGCTATTTCTTTTCTGTGCAAGGTTTTGGATGACCTTATGAAGAAAGCTATCTTTGGAGCAGTTATTGGTCAAAAAATGATGAAGAGGAATGTGAGGAAAAATAAACATAATGATCATATTAATGAGGAGATATAAGATGGGGTCATTGAATATTAGATGGGCGATCTAAAGAATCTTTCGAATAATTGGGAGATAATTGCTAGGTTTAATGATTAAAGATATTTTCCTTAAGGTCATTTTTGCCTTTTATTTTTCTTCTCATGCTAGACATTGTTAGCATTTTTAGTTTGGTTATCCTTCTTCTTAGTTCAGCTAGGTATGTTCATATTATGCTAAATAGATAATATCATAAGTACATTTTGTTGTTGTGGATGAAAAGTTATTTTTAATGTACTCAAAGTAGTAGTGTTAGGCCTTGTTTAGATGTTGATGTAAATATTCCTAGGCTATTTTTTATTGATATTGGGTAGTGCAAGGTTTTTGGGGCCTTCAATTGTAATGCCATGAAGCTAGGGTCTAATTTTTTTCTACGTGTTATCTACTTTTCTGTTATATGAGATCAAAGCCCTTTCCCTGCTAATTGAATAAAAATAAAGAGCTACATATCTTATTTAATCCTTGTTTCAAAATCTATGCTTCATTTCGTATGTATTTCTCTCATTCAATGCTCAATGTATCTGCAAGTCATTTTAGAATCTTATTCAAGATATCTTGTAGATGCACATAGAAAGTGATTAGATACAAAATAATTTCCTTTACAGTTGTAGCTTTTTCTTTTGGAGGCTAATTTTTGTAAGAAAAATTCTATCATCTCAAGATAATTATGATGATCAATGTCATTCAATAAGCTTTTATGATACAAAGGCTAATAAGCACTAGAAATCAGAGGACTTTAACCAATTTTCTTCTTATTTTCCTTCTCTCTTTCCTTATGTTTAACATTCTTTAATGAAGAGATGTTGGGCTTCTTCTTTTTCACTAGAGGCTTCACATATTCTTCTTCTAGCTCCTTCTTTGATCTCTTAACTCACTTTTTAATAATAAAATATTAAGAAAATATGTATCAACCTTACATTTAGATATGGTACTTGATGCAGTCAAGGATTGAGGATCCAATGAAGGATTATCCAAACTTGCAAAAAATAACCATAATAGCAAAAACAACCAGATACAAAAAATATAATCAACATTCAACTCATATATATCATCTCAAATATCAATTACATTCAACATGCTAGGTTGTAAGGCCTTCCCAGTTACAACCAATTGTAAAGATAGAATTAATATCTAATAGAGATCTTCTGCAACACATACATTCATGATCCAGATTCTCAGATCTGACACCTGATCCACCTTCCCAATCTAATCCCCAAAAATCTCCCCTAAACTATGAACAAAATACAACTTAAATATAAAAGGAAACCAACTAGGTCGGCCTCCAATAACAATAATTGGAGAAACCCTAGATGCATATTTAGGTCCACATAAACCCTAATGAGAGATCCACCATTAATTCCATAATAAAAATTAAATGAAAAATTTGGTCACTAGATCCATTTCCAAAAATCAACAACTCGAAAAGAGGATCACCGAAAATCAGAAACCATCCGTAAAGTATATCGGGCATCAAAATACCCATTAGTAAACATAGAATTGTAGCAGTAGTGAAATCTATTGATAAACACTGAATCACAATAATATCAAAATCCGTCAGTAAACACTGAATCACAACAATACTGAAGTTCATCAGTAAACACTGATCACTGAGAAAATATGAAAAGTGAGTACTCAACTTAGGATTCCTCCAAACTACTAATATTCAAAGTAAACATATATTTTTGTATAACACTAGATTGCTAAGATTCCTAGGATGCTCCTACATCAGAAACCCCAGGTAAAGAAGATGTTCCCATCAAAGAGTCATGAACATCTTAAGGGAGTCAGAAAAGGTATCCCATGCTTATTCTTAACCCACATCTCTTCTTTCCTCTCTCTCCATGCTATCTTAACTGTGTCCATTGTCTCATTTGAAAAATTCATTATTCCTGCACTTCTCTCATATCTTTTTCCTGCAACTGATAGTAGTTGACTTTGATCATCTTCGGTACTTTTGATACTATAAGTGTTTTGATGAATTACCTTCTCATCTGGCTAACTAATCAACTCATAATTGTCTATATCTCTCTGTGTCACTGGTGTCAACATATGATGCACTATCCCAGTCAAAAATGTCATATGTTTCTTAATTTCTCCAAATTCTTCAAAGAATTCATTCTCTTTCTCCATCCCTTCATCCCTTGGAACAGGTTTATCAACTCTCTTCTCCTCATGTTTGTCACTGACATTCAAACAACATTTGATAACTCCACATCCCTTAGTCCCTGCTTCCTACATAGGTAACAACTTATGCTTGGATTCACCTTGCCTCACCACATAGGTATTTGCATGACCATCAAACATAACATGTCTGTCATAATGCCAAGGTCTACTAAGAAATAGGTGACAAGCATCCATAGGCAACACACCACATAATATATCATCATAATAAGATCCAATCTTAAAATTGACAAGGCATTTCTCCTCAATCCTAACCTTAGACACATCTTGTATCCAACTAATCTCAAAGTGATTAGGATGTTTTCTTCTTCCCAAATTTAACTTACTAACCATCTCTTCTGAAACAAATTTCTCAGAACTAAAACCATCAATTATGACATTAGATACCTTATCTGTGCACTTACATCAGGTTCTAAACATATTTCTTCTCTACACTGGTTCATTAATACATGCATCTAGTCTTCTAGTGATCGTAACTTCACCTTCTTCTATAGCGTTCACTGAATTTTCCTCGGTAGACAAGGTGAACTTCTTTTGAGGACATGACCAGTCCCTGTGTCCCTTCTCACCACATTGAAAACAAGTACCAGTGAAATCAATTCTTCCTCTTCTTTCATACCCACGATTGTAATCCTTAGTGGTTTGACTATTGCTAGATCCCACTTTTGTCTATTTAGGGTTTTCCACTACCTTACTCTTAGTAGTTGTGTCATCAGCCTTTCCACCTTGGTTTTTGTTACTCCATCTACCTGCAAACCTCTTGTTTAGCTTGTCCTTAATCTTCAACACCATCTGATAAGCATCTCCTATGCTTTTCATCTAAACAGTAATTAACTCTTCTTGGATACTAGTTCTCAAGCCATAGATATACCTAGAAAATTTCTCCTTGTCAGCTTCTAAATGTCCAGTCCTAATTAGAATCCTATAAAACTCTTCAGTATACTCTTGCACTGATTTGTTTTCCAGCCTCAAACCTTGCATCTTCTTGAACATTTCCAATCCATAGTCCAAAGGAATGAATTGCTTCTTCAACTTTTCAGCCATTATGTTCCATCTGACTATCTTATCTTTACCTCTCTAATTTGTTTCCAATTGAACTTCCCTCCACCATATGTTTTCATGACCTTTCAATTTTGTATTTGCAAACTGAACTCTATCAGGATCTTCCACTTCTTCATAGTCAAAGTATTCATCCATCTCATGAATATAATCGATCAACTCTTTTGGCCTAAGGCTTCCAGCAAATGTACAAAACTTCAATCTTAGGTATTTTCCCAATTTTAGACATAGCTCTTAGAAATATAGCCTCTCTTGGATCTTTGACATCTTCTTCAAAATGATCTTCTTCATCAGACACCTCACCATTACTTTTATTTTCTCTAGACACATTCTTCGTTTGTATCTCCTCTCGCAGATCTTGAACTTTCTTATGCAAAGCTTGGAAATCTTCAAGACTAAACTCCTCCTTAGGTTATTCCTCTGTGATCTCACAGATTTTCTTCGGAGGCATATTTTCTCCACAAATCTCTTGCAATTCTTCTTTGATACCACCTAATGCAGTCAAGAATGGAGGATCCAAAGAAGGATTATCCAAACTTGCAGCAAATAACCCTAACAATAGAAACAACCATATACACAAAAATATAATCAAAATTCAACTCATATATATCATCTCAAATATCAATTAAATTCAACATGTCAGGTTTTAATGCATTCCCGATTACAGCCAATTACAAAGATAGAATTAAGATCTAATACAAATATTTTTCAACACATACATTCATGATCGAGATTCTCAGATCTGACACCTAATTTGCCTTCCCAATCTGATCCCCCAAAATCTTCCCTAAACTATGAACAAAATACAACTTAAATACAAAAGGAAACCAACTAGGTTGGCCTTCGATAAAAATCATTGGAGAAACCCCAGACCCAGATCTAGGTCAACACAAACCCTAATGACAGATCCACTATTAATGTCACAATAAAAATTAAATGTAAAAGTCAGCCACCAGATCCAATTCCAAAAATCAACAACACAGAAAGAGGATCACCTTAAATCAACAACCGTCGGTAAAGCATACTCAAGAATCAAAAAACCTATTGGTAAACCTAGAATTGAAGCAGTACAAAAATCTGTCGATAAACACTAAATCACAAAAATACTAAAATCTGTCAGTAAACACTTAATCACAATAAAACTGAAATCCATCTGTAAACACTCATCACCAAGTAAACAGGAAAGCTGAGTACTCAATTGAGGACTCCTCCAAAGTACTAATCTTCAAAGTAAACATATATTTTTGTTTGACACAGGATTACTAAGAGTCCTAGAATGCTCCAACATCAATACTATTAATATCAAGTTTATATTTGAGCATGTTGTTTTACTAAAATTTCTTAAGATTTGGATGGTATATATTTGAATGCTAGTAAATTTTTCATTCTATGATCTTGTCCATATTTGAAGTTATTAGATTTTTAAATTTTCAAGTTGCTAGAGAAATTTTATGAACTCAATTTTGAATGTCTTAAAGATTTTAAAATAGCTCAAAAGTGTCTATAATTAGTATAGTGGGTTATAACCTGACATAGGACATCTCCAACTTTCTGACACCTCAATTTGTTTGTTAATAAGATACTCGGCTTAAAATCTATGGCCTCCAAAGGTTGGATATCCTAAAATAGGAAATGTAAATTTTTTTTGAAAACATTTAAATGATTTGAAAAAGGGAGTCATTTCATATACTATTGTGTGTCTTCACACATCCTATCGTATCTTTGATTACAAATAAGATGGGTGTTGCTTTACAAGTGGTTTTTAGGCCATGGTTTTGTACATAATACCCTTTAATGGTTTTATGTATTGTCTCTTCTATATATTTGGTGCATGAGATGGAGGATATCTATAGGAACCTTAGAGCTTTTAAGTTATCTCTATTTATTTTGTTGGTTATACTCCTATGGAAAGATTTCTTTAGAATTATATTCTAATATGTTATTATTCTCTTAATAATATATTGGAGCACTTTTGGAGAGTGGTTTTTTCCCATGAAATATTTTTTCGCATGCAAAATCATTGTGTTATTTTATTCATATTATTTATATGTTATTTCTATTATTTTTTTGTCATTATTATAAATATTTGAGAAAGTTGTACATGACCCCCCACTTGATCGTGATGTAGGAAGTTCATCCACTAACTTAATTTTCTTACAAGTGGTATGAGAGTTGGATGAATCACTCACTGATTCATGCTCTGGTCTTCTTAAAGATTTTCTAGGGTGTCTACACCACACCACATGCCACCTATAGGACCTTTTCTTTCTTGTAGTCCCCTGGTCTTCCTAGCCAACCCAACTACCATGAAATTTCAATCTAACAACTCAAACTCCTTGCATTCTTTCTCTACTCAATATTAGACCTTATTTGCATCTTAAGGCTTCTATCCTCCAACTTATTGATAAATTCTTGCAGAGGTGTGGAGGTGGTTTAGATAGTTCAATCCAAACTATTAGGGATTCTTAATCACTCCTAGTTCCACTTACAAGTCAAGTTCACAAAACTCCTTAATGAGGCCTAAAAGGCTACTAGCCCTATTAGGTCTCCTTCTCTGAGAAATCAAGGATTTTCCCTAAATCCTTCCAAAGAAACCCCCAATATTTTCTTGGGAATCCTGATTCATATGCCTACCCCTCAAGGATTTTTGGGGTCTTGGGGTCACAACTGGTCGTACAATGCCCCAACCAAAAATGAGTGAAATTAAGGTTTCTTAGGCTCTTCCTGGCCCCTCTGCAACTTAAGAAAGTTTCACTAATCAAATGTATTTTTAGAGTCTCTCCTTCTTCACCAAATCTTTTTAAGACTCATATCTTCCTTCTTGAAAAGGAATTTTGTCTCTAGGTAGTAACCTCCTTAAATAAAGTGCTCTACATTGTGGTCTTTCCTAGCCGCACTCACCTCTAGCTCACCTAGGGTAAGACTCAAAAAATATCTCCTTTGATTTAAAGGCCCCAAAATCATGTCATATGTACACTCATGGATTCTAGTAACTATTCCCAAAGGGCCGTATAATTTGTACGGTGGGAAAATGAGCTAGCACTCCATTCTTTACAAACTATTTGGTTCAGACAAGTGACAGTGTAGATCATAAAATATTTACAGGAAGTACTTAAAACTAAACAAAATGACCATATAATGCCACACACAATTCAAAGAACATATACTCTAACATATGCATGGGTTACAGTGCCAAAATTAATCCATTAAAACCCTACTATAATCAATAACTTCAAAACTGCACACAAATTCACATAGTTTTCATTGCTTCTCAAAAACTATGTTCGTACACTGAGCATCCAACATTTCTACAAGGTCAAGGGTCCTCTTTAATTGGGTTTTGAAGTGGTTATTAACCAATTAGGGAATCTTTTGGATGATTTGTCCAATTCTTGCAAATGTTGTCAGAGCAACATTGCAAAGTTACAAAATGCAACTTTTACAACTTTTTCCCATTTCTTGCAAACTATACAAACATGTTTCAAATCTTCACTAGACTTCACCAAATAACTAAATAAGGGTTGAAACATAATTTAAACCTACCTTGGACCCTTCTAACCTCATTATGACATCATCACCACACATGTGCCAATTAGAAGGCTTTACAACTTCTTAGCCCTAATTACACTTTCTAAAAGGTCTTAAGACTCAAACTGAACACATCCTATCTCACCTATGCTATGGTCAACATGACCTTAAGCTTGAATTAAGCTTATGAAAAAAAAAATTCCATAAGGCACACACACAACGAAAATTACTATATTTCTAAAACAACCTATGGGTGCTCCTGCACCATTCTCCCTCTCTTCAGAAACACTAAGGAATGTGGGGAGATATCAAAGACAAATAAATGCCACACTTCTTCCTTAGGAGGTAAGGAAAATCAAAGATATCTTCACTCTAGATTCCTATATCATGTTTTCTTGAATCTTTTCCTTAGGAGGTAAGACTTCAGTACCTACATCCTCAAGTATGTCCTTACTATTCTCATTCACTTCCGTTAGTGGTCCCTTATACTCAATCAAGTCAGCTACATTAAATACAAGTGAAATACTTAAACCTTCAAGAAGCTTCACCTTGTAAGCATTCTGGCCATACTTAGTCATCACCTTGCATGGTCCTACTCTCTTCATTTTCCACTTTGTTGGCATTTGTTTCTGCAATATAGACTTGTTTAAATGGACCATGACATAATCTCCCACTACAAATTGTATATATTTCCTAGACATGTCAACCTTAGCTTTCAGTTTATGAGTAGCCTCTGTGATTTTCTTCTTCACCTTCTCTTATATACCTTCATTGTTAGTGTAAAATCCTCTACATGGCCACTTATATGCTCCATAGCTCATAGATCTATGAGCTTGCATACACCCCTTGGATGCATTTGATATATTGTCTCAAAAGGACTTCTCCATGTTGTCCTATACACACTATCATTCAATGCATATTCAGCCTGTGGAATGATCAAGTCCCAAGTCTTACCATACTCCTAGGTTAGGCATCTAAGAAGGTTACCTAACACTCTATTGATCACTTTATTTTGACCATCTGTCTATGGATGGTAAGCTTAACCAAAACAAAAATTAGTTCCCAAATTGCTCCAAAGAGTCTTCCAAAAGTGACTCAAAAACTTAACATCTCTATTAGACACTATACTTAGGGGTAGCCCATGTATTCTCACAATCTCCTTAAAAAATAGATGAGAAATGTATCTAGTAGCATGAGTGGTCTTACAAGGAATGACATGACTCATCTTGCTAAATTTATCTACCACCACATAAACACTATCCAACCATGTCTTGATCGAATTGGGAAGACCCACAACAAAATCTATGCTAAAGCACTCCCATGGTCTATTGGGAATGGGTAAGGGTTGATACAAACCTGCATTACTATCTCCCCTTTTTTCTTTCATACAAACTACACATTGCTCCACATACCTTCTGACATATCTTGGCAACTTGGGCCAATCATAAAATCTTTGTAAAAACTCCATTGTTTTGTTGACACCAAAATGTCCACTTAAGCTACCATTATGCTTCTCTTGAATGATATTTTCTCTCATTGATCCTTTGGGATCACATAATTGATTCCCTTTGAAAAATAGTCCACTCTATAATGTATACTCTAAAAATTGACTGTGAAAATGATTCTCAAAATCAAAACATGCCAATAATGCTTCAGAGAAGTATTGATCTTCTCCATAGAGATCCTTGAAAACTCTCTATCCCAATGCTTTGTAATTGTATTTCTTGCACTGTTAGCATCCTTCTACTTAGTGCATCTTCCACCTTGTTCAACTATCCCTTCTTATGCTTTATAGTGAATGTAAATTCTTGAAGATACTCCATCCACTTCAAGTGCGTATTACTTAGCTTTTCTTGTGTGCTAATGTAGATAAGTGCCTAGTTATCTATAAACACTACAAACTCCTTAGTTAGGAGATAATGTCTCCACTTTCTAAGAGATTTCACTAGAGTATATAGCTCTAAGTCATAAGAAGAGTACTTCTTCTTTTCTTCATTGAGATTTTCACTAAAGAAAGCTATAGGTATGCCTTCTTAGCTTAGTACCCCTCCTACTACAATGCCACTTGCATCACACTCCAATGTGAATAGCTTATCAAAACTAGGTAAAAGAAGGATGGGTTGGGTAGCTACTTGTTGCTTCAACTTCTCAAAACCCTTTTCTACTTCAAGAGTCCACTTAAACCTAGTCTTTAGACCACCCTTGATGGTATCAAGCACTGGTGAACAAATTCCACTAAAATTTCTTATAAACTTTCTGTAAAACTGAGCTAACCCACAAAATATCCTAACCTCTATCCTTTTGGTTGGTGTAGGCCAATTTAGAATATCTTCCACCTTTCTTGGGTCCATCTTCAATGAACCTTGAGATACTGTAAACCCCAAATACACAAGATCTTGATTGAATAACTCACACTTCTCTATATTGATAGATAAATTCTCCTCCTGTAACCTTTTGAGTACCATCTCTACATGCTTCAAATGATCCTCTGATATCTTACTAAGGATGATTATATCATCTAGATACACTACCACAAATATCCTAGAGAAATCCTTAAGCACTTCATTCATGAGCCTCATGAGTGTGCTTGAAAGGCCAAATGACATAACTCTCCACTCATACAACCCATCAGTGGTCTTAAAATCTATCTTCCATTAATCCCCATCTTTGATTCTAATCGGGTAGTACCCACTTTTGAGGTCCAACTTGGTGAACTACTTTTCCCCTCCAAGACAATCCATCAAATCCTTAATTCAAGGAATAGGGAATCTATACGTAATTGTAATCCTATTAATTGGCCTTAGAGTAAGGTAAACACCTCCACTAACCACCTTTCTTGGATTCTAAGACCACAGGTAAGACACATGGCCTAATTCTCTTCTTGATTAGTTATTGTTCTAATAGCTCTTACACTTGTCTAGGGAATTCTAGGTTCTGCTTTGTTTGAGCTTGTATGTTTCCTTGTTGGGAAATGAAACCCCTAGTATGAAATCAATCTAGTGATTGATATTCCTTTTAGGAGGTAATGTTGCTGGTGTCCCATCACTAACTATGTCCTTGAACTTTCCAAGTAACTTCTTGACTCCTTCTGGAATAGGTGCTTGAGTGACCTTTCCCTTTTCTTTGGGTGTCACAACTACGGCATACCCTTCACCTCCTTTTTGGAATGTGTTTAGGAACTATTTTCCACTGCTTAACAAGACACTAGGGGTCTTTATCTATGTTTCTTCCTCCTATAATAGAGACTATATTTTAAATATCCTACCATCCTTATTGAATTATACGGTGCTCTCTTTTCCATCATAGATGGCTCCTTTGTCGTATTTCCATGGCCTGCCTAATAGGAGATGGCATGCATCCATAGGAAAAACATCACAAATCAACTTGTCTTTGTATCCTCCAATGGAGAATTCCACCCAAGTCTTGTCATTCACTAGGACACTTTGCTCTTTATTCAACCATGTTACTTTGTATGGGGGTGCTAGCAAGAAGTTGAGTCCACTTTTTGGGTAAAAAGTGGAAGTGTTTTCCCTGATTTTCAAATTGTCTGTCCATTGATGTAAAAATTTGAGGCACTTAGAGATTGAATATCAAAAAAATCCAATAATATAAAATGTAGTGCTTAGAGTCTATTTTTCAAATATGTAATTTATTTAAATACCCACATGGTAGAAAGTATATTTAGTAGGCATGTTTAAAAACCTCTTTTTCAAAATGCATGTTTCAGGACCATACCCCGCATGTGTACGACCACCCTATTTTGAAGTAAATAAATGAATTTTTCTAAATCCTTTTGGGGGAAGGTACCCAACAGATCAAAGATTGGTTAGAATATTTTTTCCTTTTTTTCTAATTGAATTTTTTTTTTTATTAATTTTTAATTGACTATAAAGTACATTTTCAAAACCTCTTGTGTACGACCACCATAATTTGATGAAAATTTCACTTTTTTGCGAAATATATTATTTTTATTTTTTTAATATAATTCTATGTAGATTGGTCTCATATAATTCATTTTTTCAAAAACCTAAAATCAAAAAGGTTATTAAAGTTTTAGTGAACCTTACTATTTTAAGTTTAGGTACCACTTTTGATTAATAAATATTGTAAAAATAGTAAAATTTATCATA
>MU227636.1:1816933-1880642 GCA_018584345.1 Thuja plicata | reverse complement strand
GTGTTATGTGTTATGAAAGATTACATTTTCATGCTTGCAGTAGATTAGATGAATGAATGGTTAAAGAATATAAAAGTGCAGAAATGTTTTAAAGTTTTAAGAGTTACTGATTCACCCCTCCCCTCTCGTTAACTTGGTTAGTCCTGAATATTTCCAAAATAAATTTGAATCAAAACCCTTCATACCTTTAATGTACATGGCCACATTACCCTCAAGTAGAAGCCACTACAGAACATGATCTTTTTTTTAAAATCATTTCACTTATCAAGCTTAGTTTAAATAAGGTATCCCATATGAAACTCCAAAAATATGAAATCAGAAAGTGGCCCATAAGAAAGTAGACATAAAAAGAAAAGACCAAAGGTTTTTTTTTTTGAGAACCAACCAGTGCATCCAAATGAAACCTTTACCAAAAAATAAAGTGTTTCTAATTTACAATAATTTCCTAGAGCGGCATGGAATACCACCATTAATATATAAACGAATGGGACATACATCAATAGGTGTGAGTTGACCTTGTATGATGTCAAAACAAGCTTCTTTAGGAACATTGTGCATGAAGAAAGTATCATTGGGGAGGTACTAAAGTTCCTGTTGGAAGATAAAGTATTTATTGAGTTTATCCCCTCTATAAGGGTATGTTGAGTCCTAATATTAGCCACACTAAACTAGATATTGCCAATTTTGATGATTATGTCATTACCAACCCACCCAAGACTTGCTTTTCTAGATAACATCATTATGAAATTCACTATGCTTCTTTCAATGATGAGATTGTTGAAGGCATATTAAAAAGATAATGTAATCTCATGACTGGCTACTACCAGGTTAGTAGTATTGGTAGTTTGAACCCCCATATTGAACAAATAAGAAAATTATAAATTTCGTTCTTCAACTATAATGATCCCACACCCACCAATCTAACCCAATTTCCCTAATGAGAAACCATCAACATTCAATTTAGTTAATCTAGTGTTGGGGGGTCCATTTTGTATTATTCCTATATTCTAGATGGGGAAAAACATAACAAGAGAGGATACGAAGGGCCCCAATATTTTCTAATATTCCAATATATACAATGAGGAACCTTGTGCATGGATCCAAGGCAACCCTTAGCATTTTAGTTAACATTGTTGAAGGTAGAAAATTAGTATGCTTCTAAACTAATTTTATTATCCCTAAAAATATGGTTATTATTTTTTTTCTATAAGGAATATTTTGAGTGGAGAATGGTTTTCCACTCAAGTTCAACAACAAAACGGTGAGATCTAGGGAGGACAAGCTTGAAGAAGTCAATTGTTTATCATTATTCCAAAGCATGTATAAATAGACAACGAAGATGTTAAATTCAGCCCAAGATTTCACAGATAATGATTACTGGACATAATGTGATTAAATCATTCAAAATCCTTCCCACATAGAGCACATGTGTTGACCAACTAGATCCATTTCTTCTAAAACTTGTCCAAAGTAAGAATTTTTCTACAGTAAACAATCAATAAAAAGAAATAAATTTTAGGAATAGAATTTAAACTCTAGTTGGATCACTTAAAGACTAAGCCCAATTGGGTCAAAGAAGATTTTAGCCAGTTTTTATAGAGAAAATTAATCTAAGGCCACCAAACAAAGAGGTCGTTAAAACCATAATAGGTCAATTTTATGGGAGGGGGAGAGAAAGAGGTATCTAAATAATCCTACACCTAAGAATACATTTTTTTAGTTAAAATAATTTCCATTGTAGAGAATGTTAGGTGTCATTCCAGAGGGACCATTGAGATCCGAGGATCCTTTAACAAATAGATCTTTCTACAATTTATAATCTACCACAGATATCCTTGAAAAAAAATAGTTTTAGTTTGTTTTGGAATGTTCCAAACATGATAACCTCGAGGCAACTATTTCACATCTTAGAGAACAACCCATTGTTCTACTAGAAGTACTTAGAGAACATTATTTTAGTCCTACCTAAGGACTATTTAATGAGTTTACATCTAAATTTAGAGAATAGAGAAAGGTTGACTTAATAAGTTTTTTGAACATTGATCCCTCCAACATCTTTGGAAGAACAAAATTAC
This sequence comes from Thuja plicata, assembly GCA_018584345.1. Taxonomy (NCBI): domain Eukaryota; kingdom Viridiplantae; phylum Streptophyta; class Pinopsida; order Cupressales; family Cupressaceae; genus Thuja; species Thuja plicata. The sequence continues at coordinate 1,878,567 of MU227636.1, read as the reverse complement.
TACTATTCTACCAAAGAGATCTTATTTTTTATTTTCATATAGGACCAAGGAAACCATGGTTTTTATCAATTTTTTTAATCCACATAGTTGGCATGTGAAAAGGGACATAGTACTTTGAATAGATGAAAAGAGCGTTTGGAGCTCTCTAATGATTCTTAAGAGTTCTCCATTCCAAATAGCAAACTTAACATTAATTCACCATAGAAAATATGAATAGACCAAATAGTTGTCTTTTATATGAGGTTACGGGCATACCTACGTAAGAAGAAGGTAGATTAATAACTTCTATAATATTACAGGTTTGGAAATACACACATGGAGATTATGAGGGGAATTATTAAATAACAAAGTATTTTCTTGAAGGTTTATTTTGTACCATGAATATAAAGGATAATCCAACATCAAGGTCATCAAACCTTTAGCCTTGGTGAAGGATTTTGGAACAAATAAGGATAGTATCATCAAAGAAATACTAGTGAGAGACAATATTATCTAAGGACATGGATTTTATATCTTTTAGGATGTCTTGTGAAACTATATTCTCAATATTTGTTCTTGAAACATCAGCAAATAGGATGAAAAGATATGGGGAAAGAGGATCCTCCTAACTATTCCCTCTAGAAGTAGAGAAGAACCTATTTGAAGAACCATTGACAGGAATAAATTACTTGGTGGTGTAAATAGTGACTTCAATATTCCTCAATTTCCTTCTTGGAAAACCAATTTTTCTAAGAACCATGGAGAGAAAGGGTTGTAAGGCCATGTCATACACTTTTCAGATATCTAGTTTAACCAGCATACCTTTTAAGTTACATTTTTTCATTAAATGAATTGCTTCATGCACAGTGAGAACTACAAATGTAATTTTCCTTTGTAGGACAAAATTCTTTTGGTGGATGTTTAGAAAAGGTTTAATATTATTAAGTAAAATCTTGGATTGGATTTTGTAGAAAGTGTTGCAAAGGCTAATAGGTTGAAACTCTCTCATTTTATTAGTTCCATATTTTATAGGAGCAAGTAAAGTATAGGCATTTTTAATATCTTTAAGTAGGACCACTAAAGAAATAAATTCCTTAGTTTCTAAAATGGTATTAGGTCAAATAATATTCTAGTACTTTTGAAAGAAAAAATGAACACAAACTCATCATGGCTGAGAGCCTTGAATGGACTAAGAAAAAAAATAAAAATCACTCCATATTCACAGAGAATTTTACTCATAGAAATCAAATCCTAAGGAGAAATAGAGCTAGGAATAACTTGCAAGAGAGAATCAATAATCTTAGCATCAATAGGATCAATCAAAGGTGTAAGGTTCAAAATAGAGAAAAAGGGGTTGATTTCTATCAATATAATATCCTCTTCTTTCTTGTAGATAATACCATTCAAGAAAACTAAATCATAGATTCTATTCCTCTTATAATGTCTAAGAGATGACTAGTGGAAAAAATTAGTATTGGTACCTCTGTATTACATCCATTGGACTCTAGATCTTTGTTTCAAGAGAAATTCTTCTTTACTAATAATATTTTGGAGCTCGTAAACTAATATCTTCTCCTTTAATTCCATCATAGGGGTAAATCCCTCTTTTTCAATTTCCAACTAATTCTTCAATATTTTATTTTTTAAATAATTCATTTGAGAGAAAAATTTAGCAAAAGAGGAATTACTTCAGCCTATTAGCATGACTTTGAGAAATTTTAGTTTCTTAGAAACCCTATACATGGCCATCTCGTGAAATCAAAATTCCATTATTCAAGAAAAAGAAATTTTAAATAAGGGCGATAGGACCATACATTCTCAAATATAAAAGGAAAAATGTTTCTTGTATTATTATATTCCTAGTTGAGGAGGATGTACTTCTCATGAGAATCAACTCAGGTAAGGGACGAAATAAGTACTCTTGTTAATGATATTCGAAGATGATGAGATGATGAAACAATCTTAGTGGACCTGAATTAGATTTCTACTAGAACACATGTTAGACTAGGTAAAGCATTTACCTATCAAATCAATATCCAATTTGAGAACATTAAAAACAAAATCATGAAGTTCTTGCATACTATTTGAGAATTCTTGAGTGCCTACATTTTATTAGACATGAATGGGGGGTGTTAAAATCACCCATCAACATCTAATTATAATTTTCAAAGGAGGATCAAGTATAAATAAGAGAAGACCAAAACTTTCTTCTCAAAATGTGATTATTAGGACCATAAGCATTAGAGAGAATTTTTTTGGAAGAAGAGGCCTCACAGCATAAAGGAGTCATTTTTCATGTATTTTTTTAGAGTGGAGAACAAAAAAAAATATTGTGGGATTTCCACAACATGGAAATTCTCCCTGATGCTCCCTCGACATTGATTATAGAAGAGTTCAAAAAGGGCCTAATGAATTTTGTAACCTTACGAGTGCTTCATCACTCATTTTAGTTTCATTAAGGAGAAGAATGTCTAGTTTTAAATATTTGATCATATTTTAACTAAAATATTATTTTGAGGACCATTCATCCCCGTGATGTTCTAGAAAAGAGGAATCATTTATTTAATTTATGGGAGCAAGATTTCTCCTAGGGACTTTAGCTAAAATTGGGAACTTGTATATAAGCTAATGATTCTCCAATCTCTCTAGTAGATCTCCTACCAACATTAGAATCGACCACATTTTTAGTCTTGTGAACCATCAAGTGGAAGGAAAAATGAGAGGAATCTCTTCCCTCCAATTCCACAGGAGGGAGGGATATTTAAAATGGTTGTTGGGTTGAAAGGAAATATAAATCATTAGATATTTAATCCTCCCATAGAAGGGGAAAGATCTATAAATACATAATTTAGGATCACTAAAGGACCTATTTGTAGAGAAGGATGAGAAAACACTATTAGATAGATATAAATCACCATAGAAGAGTGTTTGGGGACCAAATCCATAGGTCCAATCTCAACCAAGGGTGAATGGACAATCCTATCAAAGTCCACACCCAAAATTTTTACCAGGCTGAAGAGCATCAACACTAAAACTCTTTGTATGAAACAGACCAAGAATCCCTTGTAATGGATCCAGGCTAGGATCGTTAATCAAAAAAAATTTAAAGAATCTTATCCACAATGGTAGAAGAATCCAATAAACAATTTTTACTAGTAGTCAACTAATTATCTTTAACTTTATCTTTACTTTTGATAGGAACATACTTTTCATGACCAACCTCACATGTAGGCATTTGTATGATGTCCCTTTGAAGAGAAAAACTCAAAGATTTGAGTACAATTCTCATATTCAATGGGTTGGGTCTAGGTCCATTTGGTATTACTTCTATATACTATATGGGGAAGAAATAATAGAGAGAGGATATGAACGGCCCCAATATTTTACAATATTCCAATATATACAAGAAGGAGGAACCTTGCGTATGGGTCCAAGGCAACCCTTGAAATTTTACTTAACATTGTTGAAGGTAGAAAATTAGTGTGCTTCTCAACTAATTTTATTATCCCTAAAAATATGGTAATTATATTTTTTCCATAAGGACTAACTTGAGTGGAGAATGGTTTTCCACTCAAGTTCAACAAAAACAAGGTAAGAGGTAGGGAGGACAAGCTTGAAGAAGTCAATTGTTTATCATTATTCCAAAACATATAAATAGACAAAGGTGATGTTAAATTCAGCCCGAGATTTCATAAATAATTATTGTTGAACATAATGTGACTAACACATTCAAAATACTTCCCACATAGAGCACATGTGTTGACCAACTAGATCTATTTCTTAAAAAAATTGTCCAAAGTAAGAATTTTCGTACAATAGACAATTAAAAAGAAACAAATTTTAGGAATAGAATTCAAACTCTAGATGGATAACTTAAAGACTAAGCCCACATCAGTGATAGAAGATTTTAGCTAGTTTTGATAGAGAAAATTAATCTAAGGCGACAAAATAGAGAGGTCATTAAAACTATAATAGGTCAATTTTATCGGAGGGGGAGAGAAAGAGGTATCCCAATAATCCTACACCAAAGAATACATTTTGTTCGTTAAAATAATTAACATTGTAGAGAAAGTTAGTTGTCATCCCAGAGGGACCATTGAGATCTGAGGATCCTTAAAAAAATAGACCTTTCTAAAACAAATATGCTTGCAAGAAAATCAGTTTAGTTTGGATTGGAATGTTCTAAACATGAGAACCTTGAGGAAACTATTGCACTTCTAAGAGAAAAAACCCATTGTTCTTCTGGAAGTACTTAGAGATCATTATTTCTGTCCTATCTAAGGACTATTTGATGATTTTACATATGAATTTAGAGAATAGAGAAAGGTTGACTGAATAAGTGTCTCGAACATTGATCCCTCTAAACTCTTTGGAAGAAAAAACTTACTTCTATTCTACCAAAGAGATCTTATTTTTTATTTCCATATAGGACCAAGGAAGCCATGTTTTTTGATCAAGTTTTTTAACCCACACAGTTGGCATGTGAAAAGGGACATAGTACTTTGAATAAATGAAAAGAGAGTTTGGAGATCTATAATGATTCTTAAGAGTTCTCCCTTCCAACTTTCCAACTTAACATATATTCTCCATAGAAATTATGACTAGACCAAATAGTTGTCTTTTTTATGAGGTTGCAAGCATACGTAGGTAAGAAGAAAGTAGATTAATAATTTCTAGAATTCTACAGGTTTGGAAGTACAAACATGGATATTATGATGGGTATTATTAAATAACAAGGTATTTTCTTGAAAGTTTATTTTCTAACCTGAATCTAAAGGATAATCCAACATCAAGGTCATCAAACCTTTAGACTTGGTGTAGGATTTTGGAGCAAATAAGGATAGTATCATCAAAGACATACTAGTGAGAGACAATATTATCTAAGCACATGGGTTTTATATCTTTTAGGATGCCTTGTGAAACTATATACTCAATATTTATTCTCAAAACATCAGAAAATAGGATGAAAAGCTATGGGGAAAGAGGATCCTCCTAACTATTCCCTCTAGAAGTAGAGAAGAACCTATATGAAGAATCATTGAATAGAACAATTTACTTAGCAGTGTGAACAACGACTTCAATAATCCTCAATTTCCTTCTTGGAAAACCAAATTTTCTTAGAACCATGGAGAGAAAGGGCCTCAAGGCCATGTCATACACTTTTTAGATATCTAGTTTAACCATCATACTTTTTAAATTACAATTTTTCATTAAATGAATAGCTTCATGCACACTGAGAACTACAAATGTAATTTTCCTGCGTAGGACAAAACTCTTTTGATCAATGTGAATCACCTTACTTAGAAACGGTTTAATATTATTAAGTAGAAGCTTGAAAAATGTTACAAAGCCTAATACATTGAAAATCTATCATTTTATTAGTTCCATATTTTATAGGAGCAAGTAAAGTATAGAAATTTTTAATATCTTTAAGTAGGACCGCTAAAGAAATAAATTCCTCAGTTTCCAAAATGGTATTAGGTCAAATAATATTCTATTACTTTTGAAAGAAAAAAATGAACACAAGCTCATCATGGCTGAGAGCCTTGAATGGACTAAGAAAGAAAAAAAATTCACTAAATCTTCATAGAAAATTTTCCTTGTAGCAATCAAATCCTAAGGAGAAATAGAGCTAGGAATAAATTGCAAGAGAGGATCAATAATCTTAACATCAATAAGAGCAATCAAAGGTCCAAGGTTCAAAATTGAGAAAAAGTGATTGATATCTTTCAATATAATAGCCTCTTCTTTCTTGTGGATAATACCATTCAAGAAAACTAAATCATACATTATACTCCTCTTATAATGTCTAAGAGATGACTAGTGGAAGAATTTAGTATTGCTACCTCTATATTACATCCATTGGACTGTAGCTCTTTGTTTTAAGAGAAATTATTCTTTACAAATAATATTGTGGAGCTCATAAACTAATCTCTTCTCCTTTAAATGAATCTTAGGAGTAAAACCCTAATTTTCAATTTCCAACTAATTATTCAAGATTTTCTTTTTTAAATAATTAATTTGAAAGAAAAATTTACCAAATGAGGAATTACTTCAACATGTTAGCATGACTTTGAGATATTTTAGTTTCTTAGAAACCCTATACATGGCCATCTCATGAAAATCAAAATTACAACATTCAAGAAAAAGGTCTTTGAAATAAGGGTGATAGGACTATACATTCTCAAATCTAAAAGGAAAATATTTTCATGTATTATTGTATTCCTAGTTGAGGAGAATGGTGTTCTCATGAGAACAACCTTTGGTAAGGGATGAAATAATACTCTCGTTATTGATATTCCAAGATGATGTGATAATGAAACAGTCTTAGTGGACCTGAATTAGATTTTTACTACATCACATGTTAGACCAGGTGAATCATTTACCTATCAAATCAATATCAAATAAGATACCATTAGAAACAAAATCATGAAGTTCATGCATACTATTTGTGAATTTTTGAGTGCCTACTTTATATTAGACATGAATGAGGGTGTTTAAATAACCCATCAACATCTAATTAGAATTTTCAAAGGAGTATCAAGTATCAATAAGAGAAGACCATAGATCTCTTCTCAAAATGTTATTATTAGGACCACAAGCATTAGAGAGGATTTTTTGGGAAGAAGAGGTGTCACAGAAATAAAGGATTCACTTTTCATTTATTTTTTTAGAGTGGAGAAGAAAAAAATAATTGTGGAATTTTCACAACATGGAAAGTCTCCCTGATGCTCCCTCGCCATTGAGTGTAGAAGAGGTCAAAAAAGGCCTACTGTCTAGTTTTAAATATTTGATCATATTTTAACTATTTAATATTATTTTGAGGACCATTCATCCCCGTGATGTTCTAGAAAAGAGGAATCATTTATTTAATTTATGGGATCAAGATTTCTCTTAGGTAATTTAGCTACCATTGGGAAGTTCTCTATAAGCTAATGATTCACTAAGCTCTCTGGTAGATCTCCTACCAGTATTAGAATCGACCACATTTTTAGTCTTGTAAACCATCAAGTAGAAGGAAAGAGGAGGGGAATATCTACCCTCCAAGTCCATGGGAGGGATTGATATTTAAAATGGTTTTTGGGAAGAAAGGAAGTACAAATTTTTACATGCAATCCTCCCATAGAAGGGCAAAGATCCATGAGTGGAACATTTAGGCTCACTAAAGGACCTATTTGTAGAGAAGGATGAGAAAACACTATTAGATAGATGTCAATCATGATAGAAGAGTGTTTGGGGACCAAATCCATAGGTCCAATATCAACCAAGCGCAAATGGATAATCCCATCAAAGTCCACACCCACATTTTTTACCAGGCTGAAGAGCATCAACACTAAAACTCTTTGTAGGAAATGGACCAAGAATCCCTTGTAATGGATCTAGGCTAGGATCCTTAATCGAAAAAAATTTAAAAAATCTTATCCACAATGGTAGAAGAATCCAATAAACAATTTTTACTAGTAGTCAACAAATTATCTTTAACTTTATCTTTACTTTTGATAGGAACATACTTTTTATGACCAAGCTCCCATGCAGGCATTTGTATGATGTCCCTTTGAAGAGAAAAACTCAAAGATGGGAGGAGAGTTCTCATATTCAATGGGTTGGGTCTATGTCCCGAACATAGACTTCAACATAATAGAGACCAAAAGGAATAATCTAGGACAATAGAAGTGAAAACATCAAGAAATACAAACTTGGCTCAATTCTTCATAACTACATCAACACCCAAAAACTCTTGAAATAAATTGGTGATCCCTTAAATGACCTCTCCATCCTGAAACTCTGACAAAACCGTAAGGGAGGTGGACAAAATTCAATATTTCTTGGAAGTGATAGGTAAGAACATCAAATCCAGGCCTCCATTTGCTAACTTACAAGTGTTTCTTACAAACAAATTATGGTTAGGTAGAAAGGATATGAAGAGAATCACATCAAAAGGAGAAGGGAGAACAAAAAAAGGCTTTGGGAAGATTTGAAATCAAAATAGAGCATTTGATATCCCATTTGGAAGAAATATTACTTCTTGCTGCAACTATATCTTTGTATGACCCATAAAATTACCCATGAGAGAGTTCTTCATTTTATCTGTAGACGTATCCAAAGAAACATTCAAAATCTTGATTCAAGTACCCAGTAATCTTGATACTCTAGAATAGAAATCCGAAAAACATACCTCCATTGTCTATTAATAAGGGTATTGGGCTGTCGAGGGACACAACACTAACTTATAGAAATAGGATAGGACTATCTACATGTGCATCTAAGGAGATTGAAGCCATGATGCAATCCAAAGGACTCTCCCAGCCTATAGAATCCTACTCAAGCTTCATCTTACTCTGCACATCCTGTGTTGCTTTGTGGACTTCTTGTTGGTTTCCTCTATAAGAGCATATTTCAAATTGTTTACTTAATATTATTCTAGAAACTAGGAAATTTTAATGTGAAACTTTTTTTTTTTTTTTGGGTTAATCAATTGCATTTATATTTTTTTTTTTCCTATAATATCTTACCAACATATAGGTATCATCTACTTGAAATAGATTATAGAAAGGAAAAATCATATAGTAAGCACGTAAGGAAAAAGTAATGTTCTTGTCAATAATAGTCCTTCAACTGGAATTTAAGGAGAATTAAACAATATTCCTTGTGTCAACTATGATTATTAGTTTTCTATATTTTTTTAAATATTATAAATGAATAAGTAATTATATAAAAAAAACTATCTCACTCATCTTGTGTGTTTATTTGAAATTAAGCTATAATGAAGTTGAAAAATATATTGCAGTTATATTCATTAGATCTATTTACAAAAATAGGTTGTATTCTTGAACAAGTTAAAGTATGTTATATAATCTAGGCTCATTTAATTGAGAGGTTAATTTTTTCTTTTTTAGAGGTTAAATTTTAATTCCACATCTTATAGTAAATTATTATACTCTATCTTAAAATTAACTTGAACTTCTCAATTTTAGTATTTGAAATCTCTCATCTAGAACTAGAATATTTTCCTAAATTATTTTGCATGAGTAATTTAAGGAATTTATTCCTAAAAATATTAGAATAGATAAGATCAAATATCTAAAAAATTAGTATTACTTACTTTATATCATGGTCTATAATTAAGAAAATATTAAACTCTCCACTTTTTGAATGTATGAGAGTTAATTGATTCCAAAAATATTTTTATGTGAAGGGACTTATCATTTCATGGTTTTTTCATGATACAAAATTGGCTAGAGTAATAATTATTTATTTCATTATGAGCGTATGTATATGTTTGATAAATAGATAAATGTTGAAAGGATTAATATAATTAAATTTTTCTCCTCATCCTCTACTTATTTACATTTATTGACTAATATATGTTGATTAAAAAAATTAATTTCTTTCCATGTTCTTTAGTAAATCTAATTCAAGAGAAGAAACGTAGAAACCTTAGTACCTTTCTATATAAATTGTGTCTCTTGCTTACGTATATTTTTAGTGCCATTTTAAATGAGGTACTCCATCTATAGCCAAAGAAAACTACAACTCACTCTACTTGTATGTACTGTTCTTTTATTTGAACTCACTCTACTTGTATGTACTGTTCTTTTATTTGAACTCACTCTACTTGTATGTACTGTTCCTTTATTTTGTTAAAACAAGTCAAGGGTGACATTATCATAGGATAAGACATAAAATAAAAATAGATGAGAAAGAAAAGGGCCACCATTAATTATTTTTATTTATGAGCTTTCCAATATTGATAATTCATATAGAGAAACTATCTAGGACAAGGGCCCTAAAAAGTTTGTGTAACCACAATATAGTTTAGATTAAACTTGTATACAAGTAGAACTACATAGGACTCTATCTTATTTTCAGGGAGTATATGTAGAGAATCTAGAGATGATGCATATTCTTGTTTTTTTCTAGAAAGGTCTAAATGCCTGAAGTGCTTTGATATTGTATAAGGTAATTTTTCATTTTGTGAAAATTCTTTAACTAGCACATGTTAGTTTTTGCACTTTTAAACCATATAAAATGTTTCCTTTGCGCCAAGCATGGTACTGGCATTTTCATAGAGTTTTACATTGTAATGCATAGTGTCAAACTACTAATGGAGAGATATCATCCCATACAAGTGTAAATACCCATGCCTTAGAAATATCAATAGATATAAGGATGTCATATCAAGCAATTGCTCAAAAAAATTATTTGTAAACTATAGGTTTCTTTTTTATTTATGGAAGGGTTTTCAACAAAGTCTTTTTTAGCTATTTGATATGGGAGAATGAGCTTTTGGCATTACATCTTCGTTAGGAGCCAGGAACTGAGGGGTAACCATTCTGCCAAATTCACCTAGAACAATGATCCCAACCTCATTCCTTATGATATCCAAATCTTGTACTTAATATGATTTGATTTCCTGAAAGCTCATTAAAACCTTTCAAATTTACAAACAAACCAAAACCAAATGACAAACTACAATAGATAACTGACCAAATATTCTACTTAATATGCAGCAGCGACAGAATGGTACACTTCAAGCACAGACTGTAGAACATTTCAGATTTTCTGATCACTGTAAGTAGAGACTTACCTCTTCCTATACAACAACGAATGAATCTTAGTTATACCTCCTTCGGTTTTCCATCCCTGACTTGTCAATTTTAATGTTTTATTTATGAACTACAATATATAAAACATGCTTAATTTTCGCTCCCCAATTGAGCTTTGACCACAATCTACCATTTGTTTTCTTTAAACAAAGCTTAATGAAGGATGTAAATGAAGAGACTTGCATCTATCCACTACAGGAAAATGGTTCAATTTGCCATTTAAAGGTTTAGAACCATGGTGTTAAAGATTGTAAGAACCATGAATGTAGCATAGTCTAAGGAGACAGAATCTGACCTCGAGTTGTGGTGGGCAGTCCTTTAAGTAGCTTTCTAATGTCACATCATTGTTTTCAAGCTCATCGCCGCCAGTAAAGACAAGCACAACGTAGTTGATGATGTCATGTCCAAATAACAATTGCAAGCTATTCAAAATGCCAGCTTCTTCTGCAGTAAACCGGTTTTTAATAGACACCACGTAAAGAACTCCATGCACTCCGTCCTTAGCAAGCTCAATACAATTGGCAATATGGCTCTGGAAAAATTCCTTCGAGGAAATTGATGAATTTGTGTCGAAAAGACCTGCAGTTAGAAATAGTAAACCTCTTTGGTTTTGCCAGTTATACGAAAATGTATTTGTAAAGATTGTCACTATAGCTACCCTGATGGAAGAAGGCAAGAGATAATAATCAACATAGAAGCATTAATGATTCCGGAGCAAAGAATTCGTACACTAGAAAATGAGCATATTGACCATTTACAAATGCACTTTGTGAAAGTAGGGATGTTATAGAACAAATTCTTGCAACACATAAACCATTTATTTAGAGAAGATTTTAGAGTTATGAAAATTGCCATATACTACAGTTAATAAAATGTGAGTTTAATTTATATATTTAAAATCTGGGCAGGTGCATAATTCTATTGTTCAATAGGTATACTTAAATTCACAAAGATCCTTCGACTGTGCGACAAGATAGCTTCTAATTAAGGATGATTATTCACTGCCATTACATTAGCAAGATAATAAATATTTGCCCTGTTCTCGCGAAAGCACCAAGTTTAATTTTATATATCAACACTTCAGGTTAAGCATTAGGTAAATTTCTGGGGACGAAACTTCTGATTTGAAATCTGTAACGTTTAGACAAACAAGGTATGTTTTGTTTTCTATAGCTCAATTTAAGGATGCTACAATACATTGGTATGTGCGGCTTTCGTCAAGACGACATACAAAACTAATACCATAATGCCTAATCCTTTTATTGGAAGAGAAATAAGTAATAATTCAATGACGCAGCATGTTGTTTTGTAAATTGTATTACATGGTTTCATATTATTTGGATTGTCCTAAAACTGAAATTTCGAGTTCCAATAACGATTCTTGCCCTGCAGCTCATTGTGTTGTGTTATTAGGGTTTAGGCTCAATGTATATGCTGACATAAAATTGAACCTTAAATAGTTCTAAGGGAACGTGAATCCTACGCGCCTAGTATTTTATTCCCTGTTCTAATATTTTATCTCTTTGTAGATAACAAACACGCGAGTCGTGATTTAGCCGATAGGCTATTTAGCCGTAGGGACAGCCACTTTCACCGTAAAAGGCAGTTCAAGTATGAGAACGGTCCGTTCCGGGATAAACTACACCGTGTATGTTTTTGGGATGTATTCGCGGTAGATTGAATGACTTTGCCACCGTGCCACTTGCAGAGGACCGCTCTGTTTGCAGAGAAATGAGGCCACAAAGATGTTCTGTAACATCGTCCGCCACAGAGCTTCTTAGTGGTAACCCTTTCTGAGACACAGAGGTGCTTGGTGGTCACCCGCCCTGTTTCCGTGGCACACTACCGTCTCTTGCCAAGAGCGGAAGAAAGGACACCTCCGCTGCGGTTCATTGGCCTCTCCTCCATGGCTTTCTTCTTCCTATTCCTCTTGGCCTTTTGTTTCCGAGTGCAACTTCAAACCCTCATCTTTGTCTCATCGACGAGCTGAGAAGCGCATGCGATATCTGAGAGAGGTGGGCGTAGCTTATAGTATTGTTAGTGTGGGGACGAAGGGCTCGACTTGCTTCCAGAGGCGATCGGAGATTCTGGTGGACAAGTTTGTGGATGTTGGTCGTCAGCCGACTACAAAGGAGGTGCATGTTATATCTAAAGAGGCCAACAAAGTGGACTTCTAGACACCAAGTTTGTTTCGCTTATTAAGTCAAACCCTGTCATGCATACCTTTAAATGAAGGAGTGCACGCAGTATTCCGTGCTTTTAGAGTTATCAACGTGCATCTAAACAGATGGTCCTTCCTATCAGTTTCTTCTTCACCAGAATTCATCTGTCTTTTAACATGATGCTTGTCGTTACCATCCACATCCTCGTCCTGGTATTTCCATTCATTGCACTTCTCAATAACAGACGAAGTTCCTCTACAAAATGTTCCGTTTTGATAGGCTTTTGTTCCCAGAAAGCATCCACAACCTCTTCCCCTGATGAATTCTCGCACTCCTCCACGGGGGTTTTAACAACATCAGACGATAAATATGAACATTGCGGCAATGTCAGGTCATCTGGAATTATAAACTGGCTAAAATTTACACGGGTTTCCGGCATCAAACACTCCCAGGGGAAGGAATTTTCGAAATTCAATAACTCTGAAAGCAAAGGATCCATGTTTCCTAATCTTTTTCCCCGGTCGCTGGCCTCAATACATTAAACTATCCCAAACTCGTTTCCTGAGTCTTACTATCCCAAACTTGTTTCCTGGGTTTTTACAATAAGGTGTCGGCAAGTCTTGCAACTGATTCTACTCAAGTACCACTCATTACATTTGCTGGCGATGATCCCTCCATGTCCTTAAACACTCTGCTCCAATGCACACTCTTGAATTTGGGCTTTGTTTTCTTGATCATCCAATGTTTGTTCTTTAGGTTTGTAAACTTAAGAACTAAATCTTTCCTTGTTCCTTGTAGCTGCAGGGCTGAACAAATGCGTTTATAGAATTTAAATTCTGTTTTGATACATGCCTTTCTGAAAAAACAGAGCATGTTCTATTATAGAAAAATAGAGCACTCTTCTAATTGTGTAATTGTTGTTATTATGTGTTTTTTCCTTTACTGTGATCCTCTAATCCGATGTCTTAGAATTTACCATCACGATTGGTAAGGTGGAGGGGAAAGGGTTTGGTCATATTTAAAAAAAAAGTTGCGTATTGATTCAACATACTATGGGTAGACTCCAAATTTTGTTCTCTTTCAGATTAGTAGTGATGCCAGAGGCATGAGTGTTACTATGAGGCTCTCTGATCAGGATTTATGCGGAAGGTGGAAGAATGGATAACGCACATGAACTGTTTGAATTAAATTATTTTGATTGTTTATAAATATAAATATTTTTTTTCTTGTCTTAAGTTTAAATAATAGCGATAATTACAATTAAAATAAGAAGAATAATATTAAGGAAAGAGACTAAGATTGGGAAATAGTAAACACAAATTCTATAAAATAATGTTGAATAATAAATTAATTTTTTCAAGGATAAGTTGATAGTTTTAGTTGACACAAATCCTTATAGTTTTAAAATGGGTTAATATGTAAGATAGTAAATGAGTGACCCATCTTTAACAATCAATACACTAAATTTATAAAATAATAATGTTATGCATTACATCCTTAACATCATTACACTAAATTTATAAAATAATAATCTATACATTACATCCTTAACAACATGGTAATAAAATACAATGATTGCAGAATATGTACAAAATGAAATTGTTGAAAGGCTTTAAAACATTGCAGTATATGAACAAAATCGACTTGTTGAAAAGACTTTAGAAACTTTCAAGCAAGTGAAATTGGCTGGTGTAAATCCAATCGTTGTAACCATTGTGAGCATTGATGTTGCCCCTGCTAGAATGAAAGATTTCAAACAGTACATGGACATCTACCAAAGCTTAAAAAAATGAATTTTTATTAGATGATGTAGTCGCAGGTGCCCTATTTGACATTTACGCAAAGTGTGGACAACACAAAAGAAAAGACATGCATACTATGTGACAAAATTCCCCAAAAATAAATGTGATTTGCCACATGGCTACAAGCTATGTAGTTAATGGATTTTTATTCCATATTATACATTACATGAAAAATGTAGTTTTGAGTGCTTGAGTTTAGTAAATCATGATGGCCATTGACATAGGATAAATTTTACAAGAATTTTGTTAGAAGTTGTAATTGCAAGCATAGGCAGAGCATGGCAAATTTTGGACATAATGCCTAAAAAAGATGTCGCAATACAGTGATTGCAGGCTATGCACAAAATTTACTTTTCAAGGATGCTTTTGAAATCTTTGAATCAATGAAGTCCTCTTGAACATGTCATGACATTATAAGCTTTGTTTGTGTTCTATGTCCATCCATGATATGAAGGAAGCAGTAACACCTTCTGAATTGATGCTTATGTTTTCTCTTGCTCTCATTTAGGTACCCAATGTGAAGCAATTTGCTCCAATATCCATGGAAAAGTTTTTCAGATGGGCTGCTAGAGCATTCCAATGCCTTATGCCAAAGTTTGTATCTAGATACATCTCATGAAAAGGTTGATTTTTAATTGATTAAAAATAGGGGAAGTGGGTTTCCTATAAGTTGGTGACTACATTTTATTCATAAGTTTTTCAGCAATTGATTGAGCATTTTATCAACTTTCCAAAAATTGGTACAAAAAAGAACTCTGAAGAGTCCAAGTGTTTTGTTTTATAATGCGGACAGTTGCATTTCGACTGTTCTCTATGAAATTGAATGTTATGTGGGAGAAGGTGTTGGAAGTGCATAAATCACACTATCTGATCAGAGTACTTGCAAGGCTGCCAGTGACAATTCCCTAATGGTTCTTAGCACTTCTGTTTCCATTCTTTGGGCTACTTAACAACATAATTGAGTTTTAAATAGGAAGAGTACCACATATTAATTGTCGCAATTGTGGTTTCAATACTTTCACTAAACCATTCACTTGGACCATATACTTAACTTGTATGATAGTTTATATACATTGCTATCGGCGAAACCCTTGCACCCTGTTGGTGCAAGTGCTAGTGATTACATCCTCTAGGAACCCCCTTTTATCACTATTAGACAAATAGTCCTATTACAATTTGGACTATAAGTACAACTTTGATTTATTGGATTGTGTGTCTCGGGTTGTCATTTTGACCTATTATGAATGTCATTATTATGTGTTATCTCTCAAATTAATTTTTGAATTATGTTATATTTGTGATTGAGTAAATCTTTGACTAGTGGATTGCATGTGGGTTATGTAATTCATAGATTTTCAAAGATAATTGAAAACGTCATAAGGAAAATTGAGTGTGCAAACCATGTCAAATTATTTCCTAAACAATAGGTTCTAACGAGGTATTACATATGTAGTATGTTATTTAATTTATTTTTAATTAATAATTTTATTTTGTAAAGATTGTCTAGAACTTTTTTATAACATTCAAAATCTAACACCCATATAATTACATTGATCACTTATTAATGTTATGTTATAAATTCACAATGTTAATTCTTATTTTTTATTAATTTTGTACGGAGGGAACCCTTACAACAAGAACAACATAGAAATTAAAATATGTAACCAAAAATTTTGGCCATTACAACTAGAAGGACAAGATCACCTGCAACTAAAACATCAAAATTTTATCAAAAACACCAATTTAAAAGGCCTATACCCTAGACAATAACTAATTCTATCATTCTTCTTACAAGCCATTAACATAGCAATAATAATAAAAATATAAGTCTTATTGGTATGAGAACTTAAGGAGAAATAAAAAAATATACAAAGAATCCATATTGGGCTTATAGAGCATTAAGTCTTGTTTAAAAATACAAACTATACTAAACTAGAAACCATTAAACTATAAACTTCTAGTAGCAATGCCACCCCTATAAAGAAACACATTTAGAGTGAATTAGAGGTAAATACCCTGAAAGAGAAACTTCATCAATAGCATTATTAATTGGTAATTAGCTCCTAATTTCTTGAGAAACATTGCAAATTCTCTATCCATTCCTCGGTTTCAACATTCTAGTCCATGTTTTCCGAATCCTAAATCTATTCATTATCTTTGACTTTTTTGGCATTTATTCTCATCTTACTTTTTCCTAACACAAATTCCATGATAGTCTTCCTCATAATACCATCAATAACCATGTATAGAGAACTAATTGGATTCCCAAATTGTACTATAGTATTTACTAAATAATGAGCATTTTCCTCTAGCTCCTTCACTCTACCTTACAGGTCATTAATTTAGGATTGAAGTTGATGAATCTTGTTGTCATTCTGAACAGGGTTGGGGTTAGAAGGGTTCATCCCCTAGGTATCTTCATTTTTATGGATAGGGGAGGAACATATTTTATCCATAAGATCTGTTGGCAGGTAGTCAATTTTGTTTAAATGTGATTTACTTTTTGGTTGTCATTTATGCCAACACATCTGGTTTTCTGATCAATTCCAGTAAAGATAAATTTTGATGATTCAGAAATTGACTAAGTATAGAAGTAGAGATACATAAGTGTTTTGGATGTCGAAGATCAAGATTGATGATTTAGGGAAAGAGAGGTTAGAGGAAGATAGTATGGGTTATGTATGACCTCCGCTTAAGATAAATTTGGTTTTGGTTGAGTCTACGGTGAGTTACAAATAATTGAAGACAGACAGACAGCAGCAAAACAATGAAACATTGTAGTTTGACAATAGCGAAGATTGAGGGAGTATGGCTTGGACTCCAGACAATCAAAGTTGTATTTTGGTTGTTGATAACATCCACATTGACTATCCAAGAGCACCGAATATGCATTTGGTATTTACTATATTAAATGTATTTTGTATTGAAGGTCGAATTTGTAATATTTGTAATATTCATATTGAGAGCTGACTTTGTAAAGATTAATGTGTGGTTAGTTGGACAGTTGGACGAGTTGTTGAGCGAATAGAAGAGTAGAGAATGATAGAGATCATTGAAGAACAATAAAGGAACTATCTAAGCACCAATGTTGCCTATTTTTGTTCATGACTGAAAATACTTTGTAACCTAAATTATATTGTAAGAGATGTAAGGTTAGTTGGCCCCTAACAGGGTGTTGTAAACCTTTAACAGGGTTGTAATACCTTTAACAAGGAAATTTTCTATGTAATATTCAGCTTCTAACATGGCTAGGTCTCCTTACAGGGAAATTATACTTTAGTACATTCTTGTGGGTACCATCCCCACCAAGGTTTTCCCTTGGCCAGGGTATCCTCGAAAACACAATATGGTGTTATGAGTAATCTTTCATTTTCTTATGTTCATTTCTTTACTGCAAGTTTATGGCTAACATTTAAATGGTTGAAGAATTTAGTTAAGTGCTATAATACTGATTCACCCCCCTCTTAGTATTATTCAATCCTCACAATTGGTATCAGAGCTTTTTTCCCTTGGAGAGAAAGTCTAACATCTTGAGGGAGATAAGAATGGATTTGGATAGTTAGCAAGAAAACTGTGATGTTGCACTTGAAGACCTTGACAAAGCAAAAGTAGAAAATGGAGAGTTGAGATTCAACATGCGAAGAGCTAAGAAATTTATAAAGAAACTCAAAGACCAACTTGAGCTTTCCAGAAATCAAAGACAAGATCTTGTGGTTCAGATAAAAGAGGATTCAGATGAAGACAGTTTAGATCATGTGACGTAACTAAAAGAAGAGAATGAAACTCTAAAACTTGAAAATGAGACTATGGCTAAAGAAATACATGTATAGAAGGTTGCTAAGAAGAAAGTTGAAGAATCTTTAAACAGTGCATTAGATCAAATGAAGAATGACACTGACAACTACACAAACAAGTATCTGGAAATGGAAAAATACAATTAGATTATAAAAGGTGAAGTTGTTGAAGCAAAGAAACACATTGAGAAACTTCACACCATCAGTGATTTGATTGTTGAACAAAGAGACAAACATAAACCTAAAGGTGATATGACTAGTATTGGTTTCAATGAAGCTGAATGTTCAAAGAATCAGGAAGAGAAATCAAATGAGAAGATTGAAACTAAGAAACCTTCTATTGAAGAACCTAAAGAGCATATTAGACCCTTTAGAGGTAGATGCTTTAGCTACAATAGATTTGGACACATGAAGAGAGACTGTAGAGGTAATGCCCCTTTTAAAACTTTTTTTGGCTATTGTTTTAACTGCAATAGATATGGGCACAAGAAAGCAGAATGCAAAAAACCTAATCAATCAAGATATAGAAAAGACAATGGAAGAGATTATATAATGAAACCTGCATGCTACAAATGTAATAACATTGGACACATTGTGAAGTACTATAAGCTACAAGTTAATCAGGAAAGAAGACATCCTACATGTTATAAATGCAATAATCCAGGACATATAGAAATTTTTTGAAGGTATAATGGATCAAACAAAAAAAGAGTACCACCTCCTATGAATTCATAGAAAAATAGAAATAATATTGGTAAGCGCATTGCAGATTTGAAGAGTGATTTTGAAATTTTTTTTAAGAAGGAAGAAGATAGAAACAGTGATAAGATATGGAAGATCAAAGAAACAAGTGAGACATTTTTTTATGGAGAGTCAGTCGAGGCTAATGGATCTTCACCTGATGGTAGAAAAATAGAATCAACCTAATTGGATGATCATGGCCTTAGGGGGAGCATTAGATACTGACATCAAAATATATCATGCCTCAAAATTCATGTACTGAGATCAAGCGAGCTTGGGTGTAAGCTTGACCAAAATCATGAAATATACATCTAAGAGTGCAACATCAGCCGACACATATATTTTATTCACAAGATCTAACAACCAACTAGATAGTTTTAAGTAAAAGTGAAATTCATAACTTAAACTTGTATAAAGCACCACTTGATGAGCTTGTTAGGAATATTCCCAAGAGATAACTCAGACCGAGGGGGGGGGGGGTGAATCAATTATCTATAAGATTCAATTCTTTTTCAATTAAGTACAGAATAAATTTTAACATAAAATCAACAACATAACACAGAATTGAACAACACAATTTTGGTGATTAGGAAAACCAAATTAGGTAAAAACCCCAGTGGGAATTAGCACCCACAAATAGCTGTACTAGTTTATAATGATCCTTTTTAGAAGATCTTGAAACCCTATTAGGATTTGATCTTTTTTAATGCTATGAGCACAGAGACCTGGTCAAAGGTCAGACCCTGATAGGAGTATTTTACAAATAACCCTGTTAGGGGTGAGGACACACTGTCCAAGAGCTCACTGCTCAAATGATGAAGGTTGTAACCTTTTATAAGGAAGATATACACTATATCTTATAATGAACTATTTGAGTAGACCTGTTGTCTTGTTTAGTTCCAATGAATTGTAATCTTCTTCTGCTTCTTCACATAGATCTTCAACTTTTTCTGTCTAACTTTCTGCTCTGCTCTATCTTTTCTTTTTCACTTCATTTTCACACTTTGTAATCATAATTGAACTACTATTTGTATATTCCCCAAGGGTGAGGTCATGACGGTTGTAGGAAACACTTTAGAAACTTACTTGTCGGCTCAACTAAGTACGTAATCAAAGTTAGGACCGTGTAAATCAAGATGAGTGGATGCGTCGCTTTACATAGTCGACTCTGCCAAATTAAATCAAACACCATGCTTTTATTAAAGAATGTTTAGCACCTTTGGATAATCATCATTAACTCATAACTAAACATGAATACAAACACGCATATCCCAAAGATAGGCGCAACTCAACAAACAATGTAAATACATCATCTCTAAACAAATAATCTCCAGAAACTATAACTACCAAAATAGATTAACATAACTCCACTAAAACTGCATATCTAAATCTGCATCTATGAACATTGCATCCAGAACATGTATACAACATAGATGTAAATGCGCAAGGCTCTATAATATCTCTATTGATAATTGCTTACAGGACACTGTTGTATATTATATGTAGTCATCAATGACAAACATACAATCAACTATTTGCATAGAAGAAAATCTCCAACAATCTCCCCCTTTGACATTTATGGCAACATATGATATGAAAAACACCATCAACCCAAAGTATCCTTCTTCTTTTTACAATCTTCTCAATATCCTCATCAAAAGCTCATCCTAACTGCTGCATCTCTTTTTACTATATTTTCTATTACTGTATACTCCCCAGAGTATATGCTCCCCCTTATTATATACCCCCCCTTTGACATCAATGGTAAAGGGCACCAAAAACAATTAAGAATAGGTACTACTCTAGAAGTAGAGTATTCAACCATTCATCAGTCACCTAGGACTGATGCTCTTGCTGCAAATTCTAATTAGACTCAGGAAAGGGAATTACTCCTAGCTTCTCCCTGAGATACTCAAAAGTATCTTTTGATAAAGGCTTTGTAAAAATGTCTGCTAACTGTTCTTTAGTGCTCACATAATCCAACTTCACTTCTTTATCTGCAAATTTTCTCTTAGAAAATGATATTTGATCTCAATGTGTTTTGTCTTTGCGTGCATCACAAGGTTCTTTGACATATTGATAGTGCTAGTTTTATCACAGTGAATAAAAATAGGATAATCAATCTGAATACCAAAGTCTTTAATCATCTATTTGATCCAAACCATCGTTGAACAATTTAATGCTCCTGCAACATACTCAGCTTCTGCTGTTGACTGAGAGATACAATTATGCTTCTTGCTTGTCCAAGTAACCAACCTGTCTCCAAGAAATATTGCTCCTCTCGAGGTAATCTTCCTTTCATCAACACAACTTTCCCAATCTGCATCTGTATACACATGAAGTTGTATATTCTCTGAGTTAGGATACCATAAACCATGGTCTATAGTCCCCTTTAAGTATCTGAATATTAGTTTTATTTTTTTTGGGGTTAAACTACAAATCTTCCAACAATTCCAACTACATTAGAAATATCTTGTCTAGATTGAGTAAGATATATAATTTTTCCAATCATAGACTTGTATAATGTCTTGTCAACTGTTGTGGAATCATCTTCTTTAGAAAGATTTCTTCCTGTTATCATGTGGGTGCTTACTAGTTTGCAATCTTCCATTTTGAAAGTCTTCAATATCTCCTTCACATACTTAGACTAATTTATGAATATGTTGTTGTTTGTTTGTTTTACATTTAATCTCAAAAAATATTTGATAAGTCCAGTCATGCTCATTTCAAACTCACTTTGCATCTCTTGGGAAAATTTTGCACTAAGCTTTTCATTACCCCAAAGATAATGTCATCAACAAAGATAGCAACAAGTAGTAGTCCATCAAGTGTCTCTCTCATGAATAAGTTGCAATCTACTTCTCCCTTTTTCAAACCAGTCCTTGTCAAGTAACCATCAAGTCTCTCATACCAAGCTCTTGGGGCCTATTTAAGTCCATAAAGGGATTTCTTTAGTCTGCATACCATGTCTGGTTTATCTAATAAATTAAATTCTTCAGGCTATTCTATGAAAACTTCTTCCTTCAAGTCACTATTCAAAAAAGTTTACTTGAGATCCATTTGATATTCTTTAAAGTTTTTGAATGTTGCATAGGCCAAAAAAAACTTGATAGCTTCCAGTCTGCTTATAGGGGCAAATTTATCACTGTATTTTATTCCTTCTCTCTGCACATCTCCTTTACATACCAATCTAGCTTTATTTCTTACCACTGTACCTTCTTCATTCATCTTACTCTTAAATATCCACTTTTTTCCAATCACATTTTTGTCACAAGGTCTAGGAACCAATTCCCATGTATCATTCTTGATTATCTGATCTAATTCTTCTTTCATAGCTTTCTGCCAATCTGAATCATTATATGCATCTTCAACACTTAATGGTTTAATTTTTAAAAGTAAACATACCTCTTCATCAACTGTTAAACCTTTTTCTTTAGATCTTGTCAAAAATCTACTACTCTAATCTCCAATGACATCTTCCTTTGAATGATATCTAGTTGTGAATTTTGGAACTTTAGGTGTGGCATCTTCATCTGTAATCTATGATTCCTCTTTGCTTGTTTGAGGGTCATTGTAGGATACATCAATACAATCAAACATTTCTTCAATAATTGTTTCTTTACTGCTAGGCCTAGGCTCATCTTCAATCATAGGTGCACAATCATAGTATCTTTCTTTAATCATGAACTTCTCATCATTATTCACATGTGTACTTTCAATTATCTTCTTCAATCTCAAGTTAAAACATCTATATCCTTTTTCTTTTAGTAGAGTAACCAAGGAAAATACCTTCATCCATTCTGGCATCAAACTTACCAACACCATCATCTCTCTTGATGTAGCATTTTCTTCCAAAGATTCTGAAGTATTTTACTTTAGGTATATTACCAAACCAAAGTTCATAAGGTGTCTTATTTGTGCCTGTCCTTAGTTGTATTCTATTGATAGTATAGACTGCTATATTGATTTCATCTCTCCAATAGGTGTGTGCAACTTTTCCTTCTATCATGTTAGTGTGCGCTGTGTCAAGTATGATCCTATTTCTTCCTTCTGCAATTCCATTTTGTTGAGGGGTTCTAGGAGCACTCAACTGCCTTTTGATCCCATGTTCTTCACAATACTCATAAAAATGGTCAGAGGTGAATTCTCCTCCTCTATCTGATCTCAAACACTTTAGTTTTAATCCAGACTCATTTTTAACTTTAGCTTTGAATATTTTGAACTTCTCAAAAGGTTCAGACTTATTCTTTAAGAATGTAACCCACATCATCCTTGAAAAATCATCAACAAACAAAATCAAATACCTTTCTCCACAGTATGATCTTGTTTGAGTGGGACCACATAAGTCTGTATGCACTAGATCCAATTTGTTTTCTGCTGAGTTTTGCTTGCTTCTGAATGAGCTTCTTACATGCTTTCCCATCACACATTCCCTGCACATAGTATCTACTAGTCTTGCAATACTAGGAAGGTCTCTTACTGCCTTCAAAATTTATGTGACAAATTCTTTTGTGCCATAGCCAACTATCATCTACTTTTGCAACAAAATAACTTACTTCTAAATTGAACTGGAAAACATTACCTTTAGTCTTAGAGCCTGATGCAATCATATCTCCTTGTTTTTTGTTAATAATGCACTTGTTGTCTTTGAATTCCAACTGATATCTTTTGTCAAGCAATTGTCCAACACTTAGTAGGTTGTGATGTAAACCATCAACATAAAGAACATCATCTGTCTTGTTCTTTCCATCTAAGGTAATAGAACCTCTTCCTATGATAGGTTTGGGAGTGTTATCTCCAAATATAACCATACCACCTTTGTACTTGTCTAGATGTACAAATATGTTTTTTTTCTCCTGTCATGTGATGTGATCATCCACTGTCAATGATCCTATCAGTTCTGATGTCTTCTTTGGAAACTAATGCTAACTCTTGTGCTTTCTCTTCATTGTCTATTTCTTCAAGCATTTTCTCAATGTCTTTAATGGCAATGAATCCAATTTCATCTTTGCCTAAGTCATCATCAGTTACACCATCTTCAGCATGATAGCATTCCTTAGTATATTTGGGCTTGTAATTTGATCTAAATTTCTTGACTCTAGTAGGACACTTGGATGAAAAATGGCCAACTTTTTTGCATGAAAAAAATTTGAATGGTAGCTGTCCTTCATATTTTCCTTTACCTTTCCTTTCTTTCTTGGCAATCATCATAATGATTTATTCTAGTTCTATATCCACTTCTTCTTTCTCTTTATTACTAGAGCTGCTCAAGCTTTTCTTACCATGGACTGAGGCTTTGAAAGTTGTTTCACTTTTAGGTTCTGTCTTCAATCTTGATATCTCAAATGCAGAGATTTTTCTTATCAAAGTCTCTCTCTTGAAGTCTTTTGAAAATTGCCTAGTCTCATCTAAGATATTGATCTTGTTCTCATAGTCTGCTATCAATGTATTCATTAGTTTGTCCATTATGTCTTCCTTTGAAATTTCTCCACCATTATTTCTGATTCTTGAAATGGCTTCATTGATCCTTTGATTATAAGCTTTGGTGTTCTCTTCAGGTAGCATCTCTAAGTTGTTATACTTCTTTTTCCATGCCTTTCCCCATGCATTCTTTGCTTGGATATAACTTTGAAACATATCTTCTAAATACGTCCATATGGTGTAGGCTTTGTCTACTTTCTTAATCTCAGATAATTCACTATTAGATAATGCACTTCTAAGGGCTTCCTTGGCAATTGCATTAGTGGTGAATACATCCTTTTGTTTACTAGTAGCATCATCTTTTGCAAGGTCTTTCAGAGAGGGAACAACAAATTCTTGTGTGGCTATTTCAAAAATGTCAAAACCATCACACTGTAGATGTGTTATCATTTTGTTCTTCCAGTCAAGATAATTCTCTCCATCAAACTTAGGACTCTCTTTTCTGAAGTATGCCATCTAGTCTACCTTAAGCTATTAAGCTTTCTCTCCAAGACACTTGGCTCTGATACCAATTGTAAGGAATAGTCCCAAGAGATAACTAAGAGGGGGGGGGGGGCTGAATCAGTTATCTACAAGATTTAATTCTTTTGCAATTAAGTACAGAATAACTTTAAACATAAACTCAACAAGATAACGCAGAATTGAACAACACAATTTTGGTGATGGGGAAAACAAAATTAGGTAAAAACCCTGGCGGGAATTACCACCCACAAATAACTGTACTAGTTTATAATGATCCCTCTTAGAATATATTGCAACCCTATTAGGAGTTGATCTTTACAATGCAATAAGAACAGAGACCTGGTCAAAGGTCAGACCCTGTTAGGAGTCTTTTACAAATAACCCTGTTAGGGGTGAGCACACAATGTCCAAGAGCTCACTACTCAAATGATGAAGGTTGCAACCTTCTATAAGGAATATATACACTATATCTGATTATGAATTTTTTGAGTAGACCTGCTGTTTTTATTAGTTCCAATGAATTGTAATCTTCTTTTTCTTCTTCACATAGATCTTCAACTTTTTCTGTCTAACTTTCTGCTCTGCTCTGTCTTTTATTTTTCACTTCATTTTCACACTTTACAATCACAATTGAACTTCTATTTGTATCATCCCCAAGGGTAAGGTCATGGTGGCTATATGAAACACTTCAGCCATTTACATGTCAGCTTAACTAAGTACGCAATCAAAGTTAGGATCATGCAAATCAAGATGAGTGGACGCGTCACTTCACATAGTCGGGTCTACCAAATTAACTCAAACATCATGCTTCTGTTAGAGCAAATTTAGCGCCTTTGGATAATCAACATTAACTCATAACTAAACATGAATACAAACAAGCATATCCCAAAGATAGGCGCAACTCAACAAACAATGTAAATACATTGGCTCTGAATAGATAATCTCCAAAAACTGTAACCGCCAAAATAAATTAACATAACTCCACTAAAACTGTATATCTGAATCTGCATGTATGAACATTGCATCCATAACATGTCTACAACATAGATCTAAATTTTCAAGGCTCTAGAATATTTGTATTAATAATTGCTTACAAGACAATGTTGTATATTATATGTTGTCATTAATGAAAAACATACAATCAACTATTTGCATAGAAGCAAATCTCCAACAGACCTATCTCTTTATCATTTGACAAAGAGCGAGCTAAGGAGATCAGAGAGAAGAGAAATTTAGACTATTCTACATTGGTCATACGTGACCAATTGAAGGATAAACTAAGAATTCAGTGAAAGAAAGGCATTTACATCATCTAGCCATGGATATACCTACTATTTTTGATGTTATAGATCGACATAGGTATAAATTTAATAAACATTCATTCAAGTCATGTGAAGAGAATCCAGAGGGAGCATTTTCCCAAACCTCATATGGCGTATTACACGTAGAAGATATTAGGGCTTACATACATTATAAGTATGATATACTGGGAATTGATGATATATCAACTGAGATGGAGTATATGACTGATAATGGAATCATAAGAGAAGAATACAAACACATTAAGCATCTCAGCATAATGAAAATTTTGGAGTTATGTGAATTCGATGAAGATGAATGGTTTAAGATACTATTAAGTAGGGTTCATGATTAGTTTATCTGGATAGGTGATCAACCTCTGAAAATTTATAGTGACCTAATCCATGAAATCACTAGATTAGACTACACCAGAGCCATCCTTATTTTGGGAAAACATGTAAAGAAAGAATTTGAAACTCTAGATAACTCATTCCAAATGGGACAGATAGGCAATGATAGTAAATGGCATCTTTCAGCAAGATGTAAGATTGATTTCTATGATACTTGGGTACAAGTTCTACTATAGTAGTATACCTAACTCAGTATCTACTGGGGTAATCACGTCTATGCGAAGTTCTGGCACAATAATTCCTTGACAATGTGAAGCTAGTGAAGAAGGATACAACTAAGACCATCAGATTTGGTTCATTGCTGATGCATATGTTTGTTCATATGGAGCAAAAATTTCTGGCCTTACATCCTAGTGGTTGGAAATTTGGGACACCTACTGGTATTTTAATTTCATAGAGCTACAAGAAACAAAATACTACTTGGGTTGATGGAGATTTGTTTTCTATGATCAAGATCGTAAAGAGATAGATGAGAACCAAATACAGGATACATGAAGACATTGTTGAAAAATACAAAGATACAATCTATTTCATGGTTAAAATTGATTTTGTATGCTTTGAAGTAGTCATACCCAGAAAGAAATTGTGTTATCCCATGGGTTATGATGTAAGTTCTGAGGTACTTACCATGTAAGTAGAACATGTCCTTGCATCAGAAATTGATACAATAGAGGAAAGATGGGAAACATATGAAGAAAATTTAGTAAAGGTGAGAGAAGAATAGACTAGAGGTCTGAGGAAGAGAAAGATTGAGAATCTTGTACATGATTGCAAAGTAAAAGCTGGGTTGACAGAAGAGGAACTAAAAGAATATAAAATAAAGATCTCTTGGACCAGAAAATGGAAGTACTACAGTCCCTCCTACTCCTAAGGTAGTTATGGTAGACATTCCACCTACTCCTCAACAGTAAACAACACAAGCAAAAAAAATTACTTCTAGAGTTACTAGATCAAGCATGCAAACATCAACTAAGGAGCAGAGCATAGTAGGAGAAGAGAAAAAAGTGGAAAAATGCATATGGAAACCTAACATGAAGATGTTAGAGAAGAGAGCATTAGAACAAGGAAAATTGGTCACAATTGATAAATAATATAATAGGTATGATAAAATAGACAAGCTTAAGATTGAGGACATTTTGATTGAACACTTACTTTCAAGAAGACACTTTTATAAATTGAAGGAAGTATACCTATAGAGTTATATGGGAGATTGGAGATAAGAAAACATGTAGCATAGATTGAAGATGATAAAAATAGGAACCAAGAAATTGATAACATGGTGCCTTTGATATCAATAAAAGCAAGGAACATAACATACAAGGAATTAAAACCTCTATTAAGAACCAACATGAGATTAATGAAATTCATGGCGAGGAAGTATGATGAAGTCACTAAGGAAACTCAGAAGGAACTAGAGAAGATACTAATGAATACTACTTCTAACAATCCCTCACCTCCTAAGACCACTTCTCCCACACAACTAGGAATGGGTGAAAGATCAAAAGCAATAGAGACAACTGCTGAGAAGAGCGAAGTAGACCCACCACTAGATTTCTATGTTTCTGGTGTAGCAGTAACTCTTGACACCTCTCAAGATGAAAAGGACCCTTTTGCAGGGAATATGGATAATTATATAGTAGATGAGGCTGAAGACAAAGATGAAGAAGAAAAAAAGAAGGAAGAAGAACAAAATAAGGAAGAAGAGAAGAAGAAGGAAAAAGAATAGAAAATTGATCAGGAAGTGGATGAAAAGAAAGAGGTAAACACATCATCCATTTCATTGTTGGCAAGAAGTGATGTAAATGTTGACAGCATGGATGAAGTTGAATTAGTAAAATTGACATTTACCGCTTTGAACAAAGCCAAGGAAAGATCAGAATAGAAAGGAGACAAGAAAAGAAAAAGTAATCACAAGAGCAATTGATACTGTAAACAAAATGCTTCCAGTACCTATTTTTTTCTAGATCAAAGATGACATTAAAAATCTGAGAATTACACTTGATGTATTTGATGGGCACTATGAGAGTTTATTGAAGATTGCAGAGGAGAAAGAAGAGAAGACATACTCAAAGAAGAATTTAACAACAGTTTTCAAGTCTATCACATGGGACTTAGGCATTGTGAAAACTTGCTTGACAAATGCAAGGAGCTGCATTGGACATGAGAGAAAATTGTTTAGTTATTGCATGAATCCAATAAGGCATGTTTAGAATGTAAAAGACATTATTGCCAAAGAGATGGCAACTCTGAACAGTATGATGGACAGTTGTGAAACATCTTTAAAATCCACAACAAAGGTAGACAAATAAGTCACAATAGTTTTGGCTAAACTCAGTGTATTAGATAATGAGAAAGGGAAAGTACTGTCAAGATTCAATTTGTTGAAGAGCTTTATCACTCCTAAATTATCAATACTTGAGGTTCATCTCTCAGACTTGGAGAAAGTAATAGACTCACTAAATAAATCTATTCCTGTAGACTTCAAATAAATTGAGACCACATCATTTGCAGTGAATGGGTTACTTCACATTAGCCAAATATTTTTCAAAACATGGACTGCAGAAGTGAAGATCTTGGAAGAATCTTTTTAGGAAATTCTAAAATTGGTGAGCAAGCACTAAAACCTATTTTTTTATATGTACCTTTGACAACAAATATGAGAAGAAAAGAAAAGAGAACAGAAAAGGAAAGGAAGATTATAGAGACAAATTTGTAGGAACACTTATTAATTTTTTTTGTTAAGTGTTCCCATTAATGCCAAAGGGAGATATTGTTGGCAAGTAATAAATTTTGTGTAAATGTGATTTATTTTTTGGTTTTCATTTATGGAAACACATCTTGGTTTCAGATCGATTCCAATAAAGATAAGTTTTGATGATTAAGAAATTGACTAAGTATAGAAGCAGAGATAAAT
Organism: Thuja plicata; assembly: GCA_018584345.1. Classification (NCBI taxonomy): domain Eukaryota; kingdom Viridiplantae; phylum Streptophyta; class Pinopsida; order Cupressales; family Cupressaceae; genus Thuja; species Thuja plicata. The sequence goes on along the minus strand of MU227636.1, from coordinate 1,848,916 downwards.
AAGTGTTTTGGATGTCAAATATCGAGATCAATGATTTAGGGAAAGTGATCTTAGAGGAAGACAATATCAGGTATGTATAACCTCCACCTAATATCTATTTGGTTTTGGTTGAGTCTACGGTGAGTTAGAAAGAATTGAAGACATACAGATGGTAGAAGAATAGTGAAACAGTGCAGTTTGACAGTAGCGAAGATAGAGGAAGTATGGATTAGACTCCAGAAAATTGAACTTGTATTTTGGTTTTTGATAACCTCCACATTGAATATGAAAGAGGGATGACTATGCATTTGGTATTTACTACATTAAATTTATTTTGTATTGAAGGTCAACTTTGTAATATTTGTAATATTCATATTGAGAGCCGACTTTGTAAAGTTGTGAGATATATATGTAAGATATTTTTTATAAATATTAATGTGTGGTTAGTTGGATATCTGAATGAGTTGTTGAGAAAATAGCAGAGCAGAGAATGAAAAATATCATTGAAGAACAATAAAGGAACTATCTAAGCACCAGTGTTGCTTGTTTTTGTTCATGACTGAGAACACTTTGTAACCTGAATTATATTGTAAGAGTTGTAAGGTTAGTTGGCCCCTAATAGGGTGTTGTGAACCTTTAACAAGGTTGTAATTCCTTTAACAAGGAAATGTGCTATGTAATATTCAGCTCCTAACAAGGCTAGGTCTCCTTACAGGGACATTATACTTTAGTACATGCTTGTGGGTACCATCCCCACTGGGGTTTTTGATTGGCTAGGGTTTCCTCAAAAACAAAATATGGTGTTATGATTACTGTGTCATTTTATTATGTTCTTTTCTTTACTGCAAATGTATGGTTAATATTGAAATGGCTGAAGAATTTAATTGGGTAAAAGTACAAAGTTGTCTCGCACTTGAGGACCATTTTCATAGTTCTGGCCCAAATTATTTCGGCCGAAATAGTTTTGGCCAAAATATTTTCAGCTTTACATATGTGGCACAAACACGGCACCATGTGGCGTCGATGTGGCAAATGAGTTTCAACCAAAACTGTTCTGGCCGAACCAGTTTCGACCAAAAATTCATGAGTAAATATAAGCCAACAATGTTCTATCGATGAAGAATTGACACATTTATATAGGGGGGTTCGGTTAGAACTGGTTCATCCAAACCAGTTTTGGCCGAACTAGTTCTTGCCGAAACTATCTATGTGGCATCTTATGTGGCAGCCAAATAGGCAAAAATTTCAAAATTATAGAACTTCTCACTTATACAATTGATTTCTTCATCAAAACTCAACCATTTTTAAAATCTAAATATACCCTTTTGTAGAGCTGGGAGTCTAGATTATGGTCATATAATTTTTATTTTGTTTTGATTACATATAATATATTATAATTTGAAAAAAATCCATGTAGGTATTTTAACATTGAACAACATGCTTGTTCGAAAAAAGAAAAAAAAAAAAAGAAAATCATTTCAGAAAATTTTAAAACTTATATTTAACACTAGAGGAGAGAGTCCTCTTCAAGGATATATAATTTGTTTTGTATTTGGTGTAGATTTTCTAGGGCAAATTAGGTGGGAGGAAAAAAATGTTAATTTTGGGTAACTCCAACTTTGAATAGTTATAATAGACAAAATATATACCGAAAACCAATCTTTCTTTTTTTTTGCACTAGAAATATATGTCATCTTAAATATATCTTGAAATCAGAGGAAAAAAAAGATTATTTACATATATTTTGCTGGTGGGAGCTAGACTCTCAATTTTCAGCAATTAAAAAATGGCCTTAAAAAATTAAAAAACTATGTCTATTATTATTCAAAAAAATTTTAAAAAATCATAGGCGTAAACTACATCCAATTTTACACATTTCATTAATTTACATCATTCAAAAATTCTAAACACAAATGCCACTTTTACGTCAATAAAGTTTTACATTTTTGCATGTCGCGGTCCTCTTCCTTTGTAAAAGTGTGACACAGCTTTGTACTTTTACCCAATTAAGTGCTATAATGTTTATTCACCCCCCTCTTAGTATTATCCAATCCTAACAAGATCATCATAGTCGTCGAGGTCCACAATGAGATCAATAGGCTCTCCCTTGTCCCCCTCACCTCAATCTTCTTTATTTGCATCATATCGTCATCCTCTAAACTATTAGTAGAATCATCCCCTTCTAGTTCATATACAACATCAATGTCGGGTTCATTTTCTTTCATAATCCTTTATCCTTTCATTTATTTATTAAGAAGCCTACGGGAGCACCTATCACTAGAGATCATATCAATATGGGGCTCCTCATGTTTATTCTCTTCTTCCATACCCTGCGCATTATCTTGAATCTCCACCATTTATGTTTTCCTTTTAGACGATTTTCCTATCTTTGAAGCTTACAACGACTGAGATTGCAACTACCCACTTTATGCTTTTGAGGGGTGGCTTCTAGAAGATCATCTACCAAATTCTTTTTAATAGGGTTACTTTTATCTACTTTGGATTTTTATTAGTGTAGGGTTAGAAGTTGTAGGGAGAGAGTTACTCTCTATCAATTAAATTTGAACATAGCTATGAGACTTATCTTTCTATTTGTTAGGATGAGACTCAAGATAAGAGATAAAGCTACTTCTAAAAGGGAACCTATTAAAATTTAACTGGTAGATGACAAACATTAGACCTTGATGCGAAGGGGCGAAAGCCCCTTTCAAAATACTATTACAAAGGGAAGTAAAGAGGAAAAAAGTATATACATTCTCTCACCGTGCCTAATATTGTTTGAGATGGGGAAGTGATACCCATCAACCATAGTATACCTACCTTGTAGACTAAAAAATTTCATAAAAAGGTAACTTATCATTACATAAGGTGGGGGGAGAGAAAAGAATGATAACACGTCTTTTGCAAAATAGTTACCTTCTCTCCCCTCTCAAAAAAATTCTTGAGGTAGGCTTTATGATGCAGAGAGCATAGTAGGAAGAAAAAGAGATAGGCTATCACTTCCATAACCCTTCAATCCACCTCTGCCAACCATGAAAAGAGATGGATTCCTAACTTCCTATGAGGTTTAGACACTCTTCTTACCCCACTTGACCCTTATAGACTTTGATCAAGATTTTTTGAAATTGGGATTTAGGGACACCTTACGTAAACTAAAACCAAAATATGGAAATATTCACCAGTGGCTTAAGAAAACCTATCAAAGGGTTGGAAAACCTTACTTAGGATATATGGAAAGGGAATCACTCAACCATTAGATTCCTCAACAGTCGCAACTCTAAGAACTCTTCTTGACCTATGGATCCTTGTAGCCTTTTACAAGAGGTTTTTCCTATGCATCTTTTGACTATACAAGGGAATAAATGAAATAAGAATGGTTTCAAGGAAACTTTAGGATATTATAAAAATCCCCAAATTCCCAAAGATCAAATCTACTCCACCAACACTAAACCCTCAAAAAGCTCACACACCTAATTGGACAAATTAAGCTTGGATTACAAAGCAAGTGGTTAAGGATGGGTTCAAATAATTTATGTACTGATTAGGAATTCTTCTCCTACCCCTGAATTTTCCAAAAAAACCATCTAATTGGTCCCTCCAATCTCTCTACTCAACTGCACACAACTATGCATACTTGAATGCTAAATACATAGAGATATTGAGCCTAGGGCTTCATGCCAAAAGTATGAAAACACCAAATCTTGACATGAGCCTTTGGAATAATTACAAGTGCATCCCTAAATTTAATTTCCCAAGTTTCCATGAGTTTCCACTTGATAAATATCAAGTTAGGGCTCCATTTAGCCAACAGGCTTGAATTTGGTGCTTTTCTAGAGTACCTTCACCAAATTGTTTATAAATTTTACAATTCAACATAAAATTAGACCAAATCAAATTTTTTGGAAACTAGACTCACTAGGATATCTATTCATGGCAATAATTCATCCCTAACAATCCATACATATTATTATAATCAATAAATGCTTAGGAAATATGGATAATTTTTTTCTAAAAATTCATCAAAACATAATACATGTCATCCAACCTTGTTGGAGAGTTTTCAACATATTTAAATACCTCCATCTCATATTTACAACTGGAACATGGATGGTTATGACCATTTGAAACCAATTTCAACTTCTCAAGCAACTTTTGGAAAAGTTCATCGAACAACATTTTGACAATTTTCCAACATTTGTAACGCAAATGACTTGGAATTTATTCCTATCACCATGACATGATCGAATATGACCAAAGTGATCCAAAACCATTGGAAACACAACCAAAATTCCTATAACACCTAATCACACCTAATAAATTCTAACTCAAGATCCAAGTGGACTAAGGTGTCCCAAGGTTTACATATGTGCCTTTGGGACCCTTGACCACATAAAGTGGCCCACAACACATGGAGGATGATCTCAAGGATCAATCCCCTTATTTAAATGAAATGAATATCTCAGATTATAACCAAATGCACTTGGTGACCTGCACCATACTCCTCAAGACAAAAATCAAGTCTCTTGAGTTGGAATATCTTCAAGCTTAAAGCCTGACTTCTGAATAGCTTCAAGGGTCATCCAAGTGGTATCTTCTAGAGGATGATGCATTCATTTGACCAAAAACTCATAGTAAGTATTTCTCCTTGTTTGTTTACTCACCCTCTTGTCTAGATTTCACTCAATCTTAGGAATGGATGGTGTGGGAAAGTATTTTATCACATTGGCTTGTTCAGGATCTTGATCACCTACACACACAAAAATACTAAGAGGACCCTTGTATGCATAAATGTCAGCAAAATTTAAAATAGGAGATAAACCAATATGAGAAGGCAAGTCAATCTTATAAGCATTGTTTCCACACTTCTGCAGGATTTTGGAAGGTCCAAGATTCTTCATTATGAGATTAGTATACTTCTCCTTAGGTAACCTCTTTTTCTTGAGGTCGATCATAACCATACATCCTACTTTAAATTGCAATTCTCTTCTCTTCTTCTCTACATGTTGTTTGTACTTATCAAAAGTATGTTTCAATGTTTTCTGCACCTGTTCATGAATATCCTTCATCACTTCAAAAAATTCTTCAGCCAAGGCACTCCTATTCTCCATATCCTTGACATATCTAAGTTCCAATACACCTCTACAGTTAACACCATACACAATTTGAAAAGGAGTCAAACTAGTACTTCTCTTGACAAAATCCTTGTAAGAAAATTTTTCTTGGGCCAGAATGGAATCCCAAGTATCACCATGCTCTTGAGTTAGACAAATAAAAATTCTTACCAAGAGACCTATTAATGACCTATGTCTGACCTTCAGACTGTTGGTAACATGCATAGGATAGAGACACATTAGTTCTAAGCTTCTTCCATAATATTCGCTAAAAGTGTCCCAAAAACATAGGATCTCTATCAGATACAATTGAAAAGGGTAATCCATGGATTCTAACAATTTACCTAAAGAACAAACCTGATATGTGGGAGGCATCATGAGTGGTTATAGATGGTATAAACTGTGTCATTTTAGAAAATCTATTCACTGTTGCATAGACACTATCAAATCCATTTTTTGTTTTGGGAAGACCTAGTACAAAGTCCATAATTATAGAATACCGTGTCTTGGAAGGGATAGGAAATAGAGTGTACAACCCTACATTAGATGCATGAACCTTGGATTTCTATAAAACCAAACAACTCTCCGCATACTTCCTCACATCTTCCTGCAATTTTTGCTAATAGTAGAATCTCCTCACAAGTTTTAGTGTCTTCTCCACACCAAAGTGCCTTGCCAAACTACCACAATGCTTCTCTTTGATAATATTCTCCCTTATGGATCATTTAGGTACACAAATCAAACTTCCCTTGAAAATTAATCCATCTTACACAAGAAACTCTAAGAAAAAGTGTGATACCTCTCTGCCATGTCAACACAAACTTGGTAGGACTCCTTAAAGTTGTCATCTCTGGCATACATGTCTTTCATGGCATGAAATCCAATACTTTCTAACTAAATGGTTTTAATAGTTAAGTGCCTCCTACTAAGATCATCAGTAACTTTATTTACAATCCCTTTCTTATGCTTAATGGTGAAAGTATAGGATTGTAGGAACTCCATCCATTTGACATGTCTATGGTGAAGCTTCTCCTACCTATTCAAAAAAATAAGAGCATGATTATCAGTAAAGAAAATAAATTCCTTAGGCAAAAAGTAGTGCCTCCACTTTCTAAGTGATTGAACCATGTGTAGACACCTAAAACTATGCAAGTGTTCTATTATCAACCAAATCTGCAAATCTCAGCAAACTGCTTCAAATCTCATCAAAATGGATCATCAAAACAAAATGGATATTTATCAATCAAAATGGGAAAAAATCATTTAAATCAATGGATTAATTAAATAATGACATCAAATGATTAAATATAAGTCTAAAGGGATTAATCAAACTATATAATTGATTTTAATCAATTAATCATATAGTTTAAATCAAAAATCAAATCCAACCTATTCCCCTACATGGATAATTTAATTAATTGATTGAATTTAATATATTCTAATATGTTTCAACATGAATTTGAGGAACCAATGAGAATTGAGAAAGAAAAGCACATGGGTCACTCCTAATTTGCAATCTCAATCACTCATTTTGAACTTTGAATCTTAATCACTCAAATTTGTCTTCTTCTCTCAACCTTTGAGACAAGCATTTAAATTGTCCTCCCTTTTGAAACCATCTCAAATCCTCTTACTAAACTAAGGCTTAATCATGATCAAGTAACTCTACCCCCTACACTTGGGAAAATCCTATAAATAGAAGCCAATCTGAGAGCGTTAAGGATCCTAGACATTCGTGAGAAATTGCATCCTTATTATATAGAAATTTAGCAAGATCATAAGCATTTTTGAGCATATTTTGATCAATTGAGATCATAATAGACTGAATTGCATGGACAATTTGAGAGTTGTGAGCTAGAATAGGCATATCATAATCATAATTCTCATTCTAGGATCATCACTAGTAGAGATTAAGGCTAAGAGCTCTTTTAGAAAAGCTTAGGTAGAGATCCATGAGATGTTAAATGCTTTATTTGTCAATTATTAGATTAAATTGTATTATTATTTCCATAGAATTGATAGATTACACCTTTATTTCATCAAGGAAAGATTTATAAATACACAAATGGCGCCCACCATGGGGCTTTGAGCCTCTAAATCTAGTTTTTCTTTCAATTTGGTGTGTTTTTTTGGTACATTTTGTTATTAAATTTGCAGGTTACAAGTCAAAATTACACCTACCAGTAGAAAATAATGCCTGCTAGTAGATAAATGATGCCTCCATAATTTCTTCTTTCTCTATCTTAAAATTTTTTCATTGCCTGTCAGACAAAGTGTGCCTCATGTGCATGTAAAGTGATGCATGTGAGTCAGGAAATCATGCCTATAAGCTTTATTTTTCCACCATTGAACCTTTCTATTTCACAATTTACACACTTTGCACTGCCTGTCAGTTGTTAAATATCGCCTAGCTTACTGCAAAGTAACACTTAAATCATTGCAAAGTCATGCTTAGGTCACTGCAAAATAGCACATATAAGCTCTAAAATGATTGATAAATATAGTTTGCTAACTCTCTGTTACTGTGTTTTTTGTAGAAGAACAGACACCTGAAAGTATAGAAACTAGAGGTGTGCATATAAAGCCCAATCAAAGAGGTAAGAGTTGAAAACAAGTACTAAAAGAAATTCATTGTGCTTTGATTTTGGAAAATTTAGAGAAGGATCAGGAATTATTTGAGCATTATATCAAAGTTAGTAGTTCTTACAAGAAAATTTTTCCCTCTTTGAATTGATTTTATGCATTAAGTGTTGGAGATTCACCTTTTTGCAAATAGTTGACTGTATGTTTTTCATTGATGACAACATATAGTATACAATAGTATACTATATTAACTTTTCAGTATGGATATGTGGAAGCCTTGTGCAATTGTTTTTATGTTTTAGACATAGTTCCTATACCATGTTCATACATGCAGATTTAGATGTTCAGTAACAACTAAGTTATGTTACTATGTTTACCAGCTACAGTTTCAGAGAATTGTTTTCAAAAAGATAATAGTAATTTTATTAATTTTTCAGTTGCACCTATCTATGGGATATGCATGTTCAGATTCATGTTTAGTTATGATTCAAAGATAATTAGCCAAATAATTTAATCATGTTTCATCCGAAGCATGACGTTTGGGTAATTGTGGTGGAGCCAACTATGTGAAGGGATACATCTATTCATTTTGAGCTGCATGGTTCTAATTATGTTTCATGCTTAGTTTAGCCAACAAGAGAAGCATTGAAATGATTCCTACAACTGATGTGATCATATCTTTTGGAGAAGATACATATAGTAGTTCATTTGAGATCACTAAGCGTGAATGATAAGAAAAGAGACAAAAAAAGAATAGAACATAATGCTGACTTTTTTGGGATAGTAAATCCATTTCATTCATCAATTAAAGATCTATGTGAAGAACTAGAGAGAGTATACAATTCATTGGAACTAATCAAGACAGCAGGTCTACTCAAACAATTCATTATTAGATATAGTGTATATCTATTTTATTGAAGGTTACAACCTTCATCATTTTAGCAATGTTCTTTTTGACAGTGAGTCCTCACCCCCAACAGGGTTATTTGTAAAAGACTCCTAATAGGGTCCGACCATTAAGCAGGTCACTATACTTATTTCATTGTAAAGATCAAATCCTAACAGGGTTGTAAGATCTTCTAATAGGGATTAGTATACTCAAGTATAGTTCTTTGTGGGTGCTAATTTCCATTGGGGTTTTTACCTTTTTTGGTTTCCCTGTAACCAAAATTGTGGTGTTCTATTTTGTGTTATCTTAATGTGTATATGCTTAATGATATTTTTTACTTAATTGGAGAAAAGAATTAAACTAGTTGATAAATGATTCACCCCCCTTCTCAGTTATACCTTGGGACTATTCTAACAATTGGTATCAGAGCCAAGTGTCTTGGAGAGAAATCCTAACAACTTAAGGTAGATCAAATGACATACTTCAAGAAAGAGAGTCTTAAGTTTGATGGAGAGAATTATCTTGACTAGAAGAAAAAAATGATAAAACATCTTCTGTGTGTTGGTTTTGAGATCTATGAGGCTGCTTCTCATGAAATTGATCTTCCTACCTTGAAAGACTATGCAGAAGAAGACTCTACTAATAAACAAAAGGAAGTATTCACCCAAAATACAATTGCCAAAGAAGCCCTAATCAGTTCCCTATTTGACAGTGAATTTTCTAAGATCAAGAAGGCAGACAAAGCATATTCAATTTGGAAATACTTAGAAGAAATGTTTGAGGGAGACATCCAAGCTAAGAATGCACATAGAAAGACATGGAAGAAAAGATACAACAATTTAGAGATGCTACCTAAAGAAAACATCAGAGATTACAATCAAAGGATTAATGAAGCAGTCTCGAGAATCAGGAACAATGGTGGAGAAATCTCAAAGGAAAATATAATGGACAAAATGATGAATACATTAACAATAGATTATGAAAGTAAGATAAATGTCTTGGATGAAGCTATGCAATTATCAAAGGACTTCAAAAGAAAAACCTTGATCAGAAAAATATCTGCATTTGAGATATCAAGATTGAAGACAAAACCTAAAATGGAAAAAGCTTTCAAAGCCTCAGTCCATGGTAAGAAATCCTTGAGCATCTCTAGTAATATTGAGAAAGAAGAAGTTGATACAGAACTAAATGAAATTATTGCTATGATTGCTAAGAAAGAAAGGAAAGGAAAAGGAAAATATGAAGGACAAATTCCATTCAAATGTTTTTCATGCAACAAAGTTGGCCACTTTGCATCCAAATGTCCTACAAGAGTCAAGAAGTTCAGATCAGATTACAAACCCAAATATACTAAGGAATGCTATCATGCTGAAAATGGTGTGACTGATGATGATTCAGGAGGAGATGAAATTTGATTCGTTGCAATTAAAGATAATGAAAAAATGATTGATGAAATAGAAATTGAAGATAAAAAGAAAGCACAAGAATTGGATTTAGTTTCACAACAAGACATCAGAATAGACTGGATCATAGACAACGGGTGTTCACATCACATGAAAGGAGACAAAGATAGATTTGTACATCTAGATAAGTACAAAGGTGACATGTTTATATTTGGAGATAACACTCCCAAACCTATCATAGGTAGAGGATCTATCACCTAAGATGGAAAGAACAAGACAGATGATGTTCTATATGTTGATGGTTTACATCATAACCTACTAAGTGTTGGACAGTTTCTTGATAAAGGATATCAGTTAGAATTTAAAAAAAAAATTACATTAATAACAACAAAGAAGGAGACATGATTGCATTAGGTTCAAAGATCAAAGGTAATGTTTTTTAGCTTCACTCCAAAGTAAGTTGTTTTGTTGCAAAAGTGGATGACAGTTGGTTATGGCACAAAAGACTTTGTCATATAAATTTTGACAACATAGTAAAGATAAGTAATGTAAAGGTAGTAAGAGACCTTCCCAGTATTGCAAGACCTATTGATACTATGTGTAGGGAATGTCTGATGGGAAAGCATGTGAGGACCTCATTCATAGGAAAACAAAACTCTATAGAGAATAAATTAGATCTAGTGCATACAGACTTATGTGGACCTACTCAAACAAGATCATAATACGGTGAAAGGTATTTCATTTTGTTAGTTGATGATTTCTCAAAAATGACATGGGTTGCATTCTTGAAAGACAAATCTGAAGCTTTTGAGAAGTTCAAAATATTCAAAGGTAAATTTGAAAATGAGTCTGGATTAAAGATAAAATATCTGAGATATAATAGAGGAGGAGAATTCACCTCTAACAACTTTCTTGAGTACTGTGAAGAACATGGGATGAAAAGACAACTAAGTGCACCCGGAACCGCTCAACAAAATGGAATTGCAGAAAGGAGAAACATGATAATACTTGACACAATGCACACTATCATGATTGAAGGGAAAGTTGTGCACACCTATTGGAGAGATGCAGTCAATACAACAGTCTATACTATCAACATAATTAAACTAAGACCAGGAACAGACAAAATAACTTATGAACATTGGTTTGGTAATGTACCTACATTAAAATACTTTAGAATATTTGGAAGCAAGTGCTACATCAAGAGAGATGATGGTGTTGGTAAATTTGATGCTAGAAGCGATGAAGGTATTTTTCTTGGTTACTCTACTAAGAAAAAAGCTTATAGATGTTTTAATTTAAGGTTGAAGAAAATCATTGAAAGTGCACATGTGAAGATTGATGAGAAGTTCATGATTCAAGAAAGATATTATGAATATGCACCTATGATTGAAGATGAACCTAGACCTATCAATAAAGAAACTATTGTAGAATAAATGTTTGACTATATTGATGTATCATGCAATAACCCTGAACGAAGTAAAGATAAATCATAGATCATAGATGAGAGTGTCACATCTAAAATTTCAAAATATACATCTAGATACCATTCAAAAAAATATATAATTGGAGATCAGAGTAGTAAAGTTTTGAAAAGATCTAGAGCAAAAGGTTCAACCATTGATGAAGAGGTATGTTTACTTTGACAAATTGAACCCTTAAGTGTTGAAGATGTGTGTAATGATTCAGATTGGTAAAATGCAATGCAAGAAGAATTAGATCAAATAATTAAGAATGAGACATGGGAATTGGTCCCTAGACCTTGTGACAAGAACAAGATTGGAACTAAGTGGATATTCAGAAACAAACTAAATGAAGATGGTACAGTGATAATAAATAAAGAAAGATTGGTATGTAAAGGATATGCGCAAAGAGAAGGAATTGACTATTCTTATACATTTGCCCCTGTGAGAAGACTAGAAGCTATAAAGTTCTTTTTGGCCTATGCAACATTCAAGAACTTGAAAGTATATCAAATTGATGTCAAGTTAGCTTTCCTGAATGGTGACTTGAAGGAAGAAGTCTACATAGAGCAGCCTGAAGGATTCAAACTTTCAGACAATCCAGACATGGTATGTAGACTATAGAAAGCCCTCTATGGACTTAAACATGCCCCAAAAGCATGGTATGAGAGACTTGATGGTTACTTGACAAATATTTGATTCAAAAAGGGAGTAGTAGATTGCAACTTATTCATCAAAGAGACACCTGAAGGACTATTACTTGTTGCTATCTTTGTTGATGACATTATTTTTGGAGGTAATGACAAGCTTAGTGCAAAATTTGCCAAAGAGACACAGAGTGAATTTGAAATGAGCATGATTGGACCTATAAAATACTTTTTGGGATTAAATGTAAAGCAGAAAGACATAGGTATATTCATAAATCAGTCTAAATATTAGAAGGAGATATTGAAGACATTCAAAATGGAAGATTGCAAGCTAGTAAGCACTCCAATGATAATAGGAAGCAATCTTTCTAAAAATGATGACTCCACATCAGTTGATAAAACACTATACAAGTCCATGATTGGAAAACTCATATGTCTCACTCAATCTAGACCAGATATATCTAATGTGGTTGGCATTGTAGGGAGATTTACAACTGAATCTAAACAAAATACCTAATGACAATAAAAAGAATATTCAGATATCTAAAGGGAACTATAGACTATGGTTTATGGTATCCTAATTCAAAAAATGTAGAACTTCATGTATACACAGATGCAGATTGGGCAAGTTGCTTTGATGACAGAAAGAGTACCTCAGGAGGAGCAATATTTCTTGGAGATAGGTTGGTTACTTGGACAAGCAAGAAGTAGAACTGTATTTCTCAGTCAATAGCAAAAGCTAAGTATGTAGTAGCTGCATTGAATTGTTCAACAATGGTCTGGATCAAACAAATGATTAAAGACTTTGGAATTTTGATTGATTATACCATTGTCATTCATTGTGACAACATCACCACAATTAACATGTCAAAGAACCTTTTGATACACGCAAAGACAAAAACATAGAATAAACTATCATTTTCTAAGAGAAATTTTTTTAGAAAGAGAAGTGAAGCTAGATTATGTGAGCACCAAAGATCAGATGGTAGACATATTAATGAAACCTTTATCAAAAGATACTATTGAGTATCTCAGAAAGAAGCTGGGAGTAATTCCCTTTCCCGAGTCTGATTAGAACTCACAGAAAATGCATTAATCCTTTGTGACTGATGAGTGGTTGACTACTGTACTTCTGGAGTAGTACCTATGCTTATCTGTATCTGGCATCCTTTTCCATTGATTTCAAAGGGGGAGTATATAGTAAGGAGGAGCATATACTCTGGGGGAGTATATAGTCATGAAAATAAAAACACAGTCAAAGGAGATGCAGTAGTGAAGAGAAACCTTTGATGAGGATATTAAGAAGATTGTAAAAACAAAGAAGACACTTTTGGATTGATGGTGTTTTTAATCATATGTTGCCATCAATGTCAAAGGGGGAGATTGTTGGAGATTTTCCTTTCTGCAAATAGTTGACTATATGTTTGTCATTGATGACAATATATAGTATACAACAATATATTGTCTTCACTTTTTGGTATGGATATATGGAAGCCTTGTGTGGTTGTTTTTATGTTTTAGATTATGATACCATGTTCATACATGTAGATTCATATGTTTAGTAACAACTGAGTTATGTTACTCTATTTACTATCTACAGTTTCAGAGAATTTACTTCAGAAAGATGACAGTAATTTTATTAATTCTTTAGTTGCACCTATCTATGGGATATGCATGTTCAGATTCATGTTTATTTATGAGTCAAAGATAATTAACCAAAGGCGCTAATCATGTTTCATCTGAAGCATGACATTTGGGTAATTTTGGTGGAGCCAACTATGTGAAGCGATGCATCAATTCATTTTGAGTTGTGCGGTTCTAATTATGTTTTGTGCTTAGTTTAGTTGACAAGAGAAGCATTGAAAGGATTACTATAGCCAACATGATCATATATTTTGGTGAAGATACATATAGCAGCTCATTTGAGATCACTACGTGTGAATGATAAGAAAAGAGATAGAAAAAGAATAGAACAAAATGTTGATTGTTTTGGGACAGTAAAGCCATTTCATTCATTAGTTAAAGATCTATGTGAAGAAGCAAAGAGTGTATACAATTCATTGGAACTGATCAAGATAGCAGGTCTACTCAAATAGTTCAATATTAGATATAGTGTATATCTATTTTACCGAAGGTTGCAGCCTTCATCATTTTAGCACTGTACTTTTGGACACAAGTGTCCTAAGCCCTAACAGGGTTATTTGTAAAAGAATCCTAACAGGGTCTAACCCTTAACAAGGTCACTATACTTATTGCATTGTAAAGATCAACTCCTAACAAGGTGGTAAGATCTTCTAATAGGGATTATTATACTCAAGTACAGTTCTTTGTGGGTGCTAATTCCCACCAGAGTTTTTAGCTATTTTGGTTTCCCCGTAACCAAAATTGTGGTGTTCTATTTTGTGTTGTATTAATGTGTACATATGCTTAATGATATTCTGTACTTAATTGGAGAAAAGAATTAAACTAGCTGATAACTTATTCAACCCCCCCTCTCAGTTATCCCTTGGGACTATTCCAACATTAAGTTCTTAAGGTATTTTTTTGCAAATCACGCTAACAGACTTAATTGCATTTCAATTATCTTTTTTTTTGGTTCAATTTGTTTATTTTGTTGACTAACTTGCTGGTGGAGTCAGAGAGGGAGCGATCGTCACTAGGTGAGAAAATAAAAAGCAAAAAACCTCAAAAAAGTGTCTACCCTTTTCTAGCTTCAAAATGAGTTATTTTGAAATAAAGTTTGTATTGCTTAACTTGTGCCAAATTATTTGATATCTAGCTAAATAGGGAGACCATATTATTTTCCATTCTGAATGAAACATTAGGTATATGCTCTCAAATTTTTGAAGTATATCAAAAAGCCAAAATTGTTGAGTTTGGGGTGGTAGAAAGAAAGGGAGGATAATTGAACCACACATTTCATTTTTAAGAAACTCTTTGTTATGAGGTTGAAAAAGAACAAAAAGTGCTCGAATTGTTTGGAATAAAGAAAAATAATAGGGATATGCTTTTCACTCTTTGTGTGAATCAAAATCCCAAACATGTTGGACTAAGTTCAATTTTCTACTTTCTATACACATGTTAGTTAGCTAGATCCATAGAGGGCCTGCCTCCCGAGCACATCCTTACGAGGACAATGAGAGGGAATGACCCAAAGTGGGAGACAACCTCTTAAGCCACAATACTATATGAACCAATATAAACAAATGCAATCTATCTTAATGGGTTTTAGTGACTAGATTGTGCTTAGTTTTCTTCACTTCCTCTAGTAGTCCTTCGGGATTGCGCAAGATAATACTTTTGTGCATGATACTTTTGTGCATGTGGAAAGCTTGCAAGGGGGTAAAAGAACTTTTCATGATTTAGAACGGAGGTGTTAATTTAAACCTTGATAAGTAGCAAGCTACCTTTTAGAGCCAGCCTTGTTTAAGAGAACAATCTGACTCTAGGTATGTTGTTTGGAAGCTATTCTTGTTCAAGACTCGTTGAAATGATCAACAACATACACATTACTATGTTTTAGGGTTATGATAGAAAATTGATATGTGTGTTATGTTTGTATTTACATTTTCAGACAAGAATCCAATTTGATAGATCTGATCATAGAATTAAACTTTTAAAAACTCTAAAAAATTAAGAAAACAACTTTGATCTATAAAGTGTCACGCACAAAAGTTTAAATACCACATGTAATACTTTTGTGATGCATGTAAATTTGAAATGATGCCTATCACTGTTAAAATACTGCTTAAGTCACTGGAAACCCACGTCGGCAAACCTTTAAAAACCACCTACAAGTAGACAAATGCCACCTACAATCTGCAGAGTGCCATGTATAGTAATTCCAGTAAACACCTATATAGTGTAAAATCACACCTAAACTACCAGAAAGTGATGCCCAGAAACAAAGAGGGGAAAACAATGTCATTTCTTGAGGGTTTGGAAAGATATTGAAATCATATTTGGAAACCCTTTTTAGAGTTATTTCTATCTAGTGCAAAAAAATATTAGATTCTGCAAAAAACATTTATAATGATGAATCTATTTGAGAAACAAATCAATCTTATGGTAGAGAATAATTATCAAAATCAAGATCAAAATCTCCATAGGACTCAATATGACTAAGTAACTGAAGATGACATATTGGAGCCATCCGAAGATCCCATATTATGGAAATAATGCACTTAATTTTGAAGAGGGATAAAGTAGCATATTTCTTAAATTTTTCTCAATTAGGAGCTAATATTTCTCATAATTATGATATATCAACCTTAAAGAAGGATGAGAAATAATAAAATTATACATCATCTAAAAATCCATCATTAAGATCAATTTGTCCTTTTCTTTATGAACATGATCCATCCACACCTTCTTCTTCTTCAAGTAAAGAAGCATTTAAACGCAACAAACCTATCTTGGATCAAGAGAAATTTCATGACCACCCTATTTGTGATCAATATAATAAAGAGAATGAAGAGAAAGGTACCACTCTCAAGAAATACCTAATGTAAAAACCTCTATCTAGCAAGGTTTCTCCCACAGACTTTACTCCTTTCATCATTCATCCATCTGATAAAGCTTCATAATTATCCAAAATTCCTCGATCAAAGAGTGAGCCTAATGATGATACTTTCCACATTGACTATATCTACCCTCAAGGGCTACCTATAAAAGAAACCAAGGATAACTTACATCTTGCTGAAAATCATTTCAATGCTTTGAAGGTCTTAGACCCTAAGCTATCATGTGCTTCAATGCCTATTAAAAAGGATTCTCCATTATTCCTCCAATCATTGCCCACACATATCAAAACGTCTACCTTGTCCTTAGAAGTTGCTCCATGTCAAGATAATAATCCAAAGAGAAAAGAAACAAATATAAACAAATATCAAGATCAAGATTCTATACAATCCCCTCCCATATTTGACGAAGGCCCCAGATCCATAGAATCCTATGATGATCCCCTTGCACCGTTTCATTTCTTCCAAGAATATATCCCTCCACCTCAAGAGCTATATACCTCTCCACTTCCCAAGAAAGATCAAGATATCCCTTCCATGATTTCCAATGAAAATATTGAAAATCAAGAGAAAATCATCCTCCTTACACCATCTAAAGATCCTTGTCAAGATCAAAGTATCCCATCAACTCCTTGTCATATTCCTCCATGTACACCTCAAGAAACCATCATTCCTCCAAATTCCTTGCATTATAATAAATCCCTTCAAGATTCATTTGATCCTCTCAAATTTTCTCCTATGAAATCTATTCATGAGCCTATTGGTATAAATATAAATGTTAAAGATGAGAACCTTGACAATGCATCTCGTTCCAAAGATGATGATATCCCTTTCACATGTTATCTCCCTCCATTCAAATGCAACCATATACCTTCACCATCCTCCAAATCCATTTTGGGTTCCTATACCCCAAAGCTAAAGTCTTCATCCCTTCCATCCATATTGGGTCCATATATCCCTCCATCAACCATTCTACCATCCCCATCTCTCCACTCACTTACCCTACCATGTATCAAGATCAACGAAGGCACACATACTTGAAGAATGTTCAAACACCAATCCATATGAACCCTCCATATTTTTCCTATTCACCCACAATTCCTAAGTCTTTTGGAAGTAATTTGGATGTCGAATATAAAAATTAGAAATCAAAAAATCCACGTGTATAAAAATCACCATGTCCCATCTAATCGAAATGTGAATAAAAAGACAAAAGAAATAGCCAAAAGGCTGCAAAGGTCCAAAAAGTAGAAATAAATATTCAAAAGGTCGCAAAGGTCAACCAAGCAAATTGAAAAATCAAAGAAAATGTGGTTTCCTAAATCCCTCATTGAAGAAATGCATTCAAAAGCATCACAAAAGAAAGAAAAATCAAAGACTATGTGGATTCCCAAGTCACTTTTTAAATACTTTCACACAAAAGAAAACTCAAATTTGACATTCAAGCTTCCAAAGGCTTTCACTCCATCTCCTTCCAAACATTTTCCACTTTCCAAGTCTACTTTGGGTTCCTATATCCCAAAATCCACTATCGTAGCTACATCCTCACCTCCTTCATCAATTGTTCCTCCATCATTCCACCACTCTTCAAAGTGTGTATCAAAGTTGATCTTGCCAACATTTGCATCCACAATGTACCTTCTTCTTATCCTCACATTCATTATCCAACACATACTTTCCATTTTCCATCCCTCTTATCCAATATATGGTTTAAAAACTTCACCACCATCTACCCCTATCCTCCATATGTGTCTTTTATCATCACTATATCAATATATTTGAGCATCCTAGCCATATTAACGGTTTATTATAGCATATATTTTAGAAGAGCATTGTCCAAAGATCCAGATGTTGGGCAAATTTTGAAAAATACAAAAAAGAAAAAAAAATTGAAAAAAGAGAAAAGTTCCTTGGTGAAAACCTTGAAAATTGGAGCCTTGGTAGAAAAATTAAAGAGCAATTAATCCATCCTATGGTGAAAACCACTTTTTGTGGCACCTTGGACAAGTACCAGGATGAAAACCTGGTAAACAGGTGTCATGCATAATTCCTTCCTTGTGCACTCTGCACTTGGGGGAAAGTTTCATCCATGCTATCCTCCATGTTCCCTATCCAACAATTTATTTCCTTCACATCCATATTCATTCTTTCACCTTTCATCTTGACAAGGTTGAACATATCCATGAGCATTAGGCTTCTGGACATCCATGTTACCCTATCATGATCTTTCTTATCCTAAATCTACCTTTATTATTCCTCAATAGTCTTTCCATAATCCCAAGTCATCCCCTCATAGCCTCCATCACCCCTTTATCCTGATTGTGCTATATTATCCATATCTTACCCAAATTGATCCATTGGTCTTAATCGGAAATGAAAGACATAAAGTAAAATAATTTTCTATCAAAAACCTCTTGACATGTCCACTCTTTTGTACCACTCACTTTCATGATATCAAGTCATTATCTTACATGCTATTTAGCACGACATCATTGGTTTTCATTGCTTAACCAAAAAACATGCTTCACATTGCTATATCCTTTTTCCTTAGCTTGGATAATATTTAGGAGATGGTCCTATGGGTCACATTTGCATGCTTCATACATCATGGCCTTTCCATCTCTAATCCATTAGCTTGCAAATCCATCTGTCATGTCTTATACCTTGCTAGACATTGGGGGAAAACCAATGTGATCTTGTTTGAGAGCTGGTAATTTCTAACAAATCTAAAAATAAAAAAATAGAAAAAATATTTAAAAATCTCTAAAAATGTAAAATATAAAATATAAAAAATACAAAAATCCAAAAAAATATTTTCATAAAGTCTCAATGCTGCATTGTCACATACTAGGTTTAAGTTTGCCCAAGTTTTTCAAATGGTCTCATTTTTTACTTGGGGGAAATGTATTGGTTTTGATACCAATAGATTCGATAAGTGCTACTTTTGGTCACATATCAGAGGAGATTTTCAAAATTTTAAAGGAAAGATATTGTGGAACCTTTGATGGATATCATTGTTCAAAACCAAGTATTTGATCTTATACCTTGATCCTTGACCTTCATTAACTTTATTATTAGGATTAAAAATTGACACAAACCCTAAATGATCAGAATGTTTGGAATTATATTTGAAAATATTGATACAAGGAAAAACACTTAAAATTTTTGATGCTCTTCATTTAATTTTCAAGTCATGTCTTTTTAGCTAATCTATGATGTTTCAACTAGATTGGCGATGATGAAGAAATGACATTTTCATGACTTTGAGTGAGTGTTTTGAGGAAGATCAACCAACTTGTGTGAATTCGTCCAATGACATGGTCATCAAAGAACCATTGAGGACTTTCATATAGGAAGGAGGATTAACATTTGTTTGTTTACACAAATGGATACCTTGGTTATTTAGATTTTCCATATGTTAATACCAAAATCTACTTGCAACATTGAATCCGATGAAACTAGTATTCATACTCCCATAGTTGATTATTCAACTAGTGCGGGTTATGCTAGTTTCCCAATGGTTATCAGAAGTGATAAAAGTGGTATTCATATCATCAGGATGTGGTTAGTGATGATTGTACTTGCTCCTAGTTCCAGAATTCTCAATGATGAAAATATATCTCTTTTTCATTTCTTTCACAAAAAGCTAGTGACAGTTAGTTGCATTGCATGGCATTCATAAAGATTAATCTTGCATTATAGTTGTAATGGGATTTTCCTTAATCAAGCGGGTGGAAGTTAATCATGATTACATCATAATAGTCTTAATCAATGTCCTCAAATGCATAATCCATCAAATTGACAAATGCTACATCAAGGATATTATCAATATACATTTACTCGCCTAGGGGATACCTCATTATTTGATCATCTATAGGAAACCTAGTTCTCTTCATTACCTGTACCTCATCTGCACCTGAATCATATCAAATGACCCTATCTATTAGCCTCCCACCATTAATCTTCCCATCATATCCAATCAAATAAATTATGCATCAGTCAAATGATCCAATTGATCATTTCAA
Source organism: Thuja plicata (assembly GCA_018584345.1). Taxonomy (NCBI): domain Eukaryota; kingdom Viridiplantae; phylum Streptophyta; class Pinopsida; order Cupressales; family Cupressaceae; genus Thuja; species Thuja plicata. The sequence goes on along the minus strand of MU227636.1, from coordinate 1,828,296 downwards.
GTTAATTATTTATCCTATCATCAATTTTTTCATCTTGAGCACATCAAATTTTATAACTCTAGATCTTGAGGAAGGAAAATCAATCCATTTGTTCATCTCTAAAGATCTTGAAAGAAAATTATCAGTTTATCCAATCAATCCATTAACCTACTTATCCTATCAGATTGAAATGAATAAAACATCAACTGGAAGTGATTCTGACTAACATCAAGTGATATCCATGTTGGAATAGTCCCAAAGGATAACTGAGAGGGGGGTGAATAAGTTATCAACTAGTTTAATTATTTTCTCCAATTAATTACAAAATAACATTAAGCATTAACACATTCAGATAACATAAGATAGAACACAACAATTTTTGTTATAGGGAAAGCAAATAGGTAAAAACCTCAGTGGGAATTAGCACCCACAAAGAACTTTACTTGAGTATAATAATCCATGTTAGAAGATCTTACAACCCTGTTAGAAGTTGACATTTACAAAGCAATAAGTACAGTGACCTAGTTAAGCGTCGGACATTGTTAGGAGTCTTTTACAAATAACCCTGTTAGGGGTGAGGACTCACTGTCCAAAAAGCTCGCTGCTAAAATGATGAAGGCTGCAACCTTCACTAAAATAGATATAGACTATATCTGATAAATGAACTGTTTGAGTAGACCTATTGTCTTTATCAATTTAAATGATTTTTAATCTTCTTCTACTTATTCACGTAGATCTTCAACTTTTATTGTATAACTTTCTGTTATGCTCTGTCTTATCTTTTTCACTTCATTTTTACATTTAGCAATCACAAGTGAACTACTATTTGTATCTTCGCCAAGGATAAGGTGATGAGGGCTTTATGAAACACTTCATCAACTTCCTTGTTGACTTAACTAAGCACACAATCAAAATTAGGACCGCACAACTCAAGATGAGTGGATGCGTCACTTCACATAGTTGGCTCTACCAAATTGACTCAATCATCACGCTTCAGTTAGCACATGTTTAGCAGATTTGGCTAATCATAATTAACTCATAACTAAACATGAATACAAACATGAATATCTTGAAGATAGGTGCAACTCAAGAAACAATGTAAATACATCAGCTCTTAACAAATGATCTTTAGAAACTGTAATTGCCAAAATAGATTAACATAACGGCACTGAAGGTTCATATCTAAATCTGCGTGAATGCACAAAGCAACTAGAACATGTCTACACCACGGAAATAAACATGCAAGGCTCCAAAACATCTTTACTTATAATTTCATATAGGACACCACTGTATATTATATGTTGTCATCAATGAAAAACATACAATCAACAATTTCGCACAAAAGAAAATCTCCAACAATCTCCCCATTTGACATTGATGGAAACATATGATTAAAAAAAATATCAATCCAAAAGTGATTCCTTTCTTTTTACAGTCTTCTCAATATCCTCATCAAGGGTTCCTTTTCACTGATGTAGCTCCCTAACTATATTTTTATTTTCATGACTATATACTCCTCCAGATTATATGCTCCCCCTTACTATATACTCCTCCTTTGAAATCAGTGAAAAAGGGTGCCAAACACAAATAAGCACAAGTACTACTCCACAAGTAGAGTAGTCAACCATTCATCAGTCACAAGGGACTGATGTTCTTAGCTATAAATTCTAATCAAACTCAGGAAAGGGAATTACCCCCAGCTTCTTCCTGCAATACTCAAAAGTATCTTTTGATAAAGGCTTTGTAAAAATATCAGCTAACTGTTCTTTAATTCTCACATAATCCAACTTTACTTCTTTGTCTGCAACTTTTTCTCTTAGAAAGTGATATTTAATCTCTATGTGTTTTGTTTTTGCATGCATCATAGGGTACTTTGACATATTGATAGTGCTAGTGTTATCACAGTGAATAATAATAGGATAATCAATCTAAATACCAAAGTCTTTAACCATCTATTTGATCCAAACCATTGTTGAAAAATTTAGTGCTGCTGCAACATACTCAGGTTCTGTTGTCGATTGAGAGATATAGTTCTGCTTCTTGCTTGTCCAAGTAACCAACCTGTCTTGAGTAAATACTACTCCTCCTAAGGTACTCTTCCTGTCATCAACACAACCCGCCCAATCTGCATCTGTATATACATGAATTTGTATATTATCTGAGTTAAGATACCATAAACCATAGTATATAGTCCCCTTTAAGTATTTGAATATTCTTTTTATTGCCATTAGGTGATTTTGTTTAGGTTCAGCTACAAATCTTCCAACAATGCCAACTGCATTGGAAATATCTGGTCTAGATTGAGTAACATATATGAGTTTTCCAATCATAGATTTGTATAGTGTCTTGTCAATTGCTGTGGAATCATCATCTTTAGAAAGATTTCTTCCTATTATCATGGGGGTGCCTACTGGTTTACAGTCTTCCATTTTGAAAGTTTTAAATATCTCCTTCACATACTTGGACTGATTTATGAATATACCTTTGTCTATTTGTTTTACATTCAATCCCAAAAAATATTTGATAGGTCCAATCACGCCCATTTCAAACTCGGTTTGCATCTCTTTGGAAAATTTTGCATTAAGCTTGTCATTACCTCCAAAGATAATGTCATCAACAAAAATAACAAGTAGAAATCCTTCATCTGTCTCTCTTATGAATAAGTTACAATATGCTGCTCCTTTTATGAATCCTATCTTTGTTAAGTAACCATCAAGTCTCTCATACCATTCTCTTGGGGCCTATTTAAGTCCATAAAGTGCTTTCTTTAGTCTGCATGCCATGTTTGGTTTGTTTGATAGATTAAATCCTTCAGGCTATTCTATGTAAACTTCTTCCTTCAAGTTACCATTCAGAAAAACTGACTTGACATCCACCTGATATACTTTAAAGTTCTTGAATATTTCATAGGCTAGAAACAAATTAATAGCTTCCAATCTACTTACAAGGGAAAATGTATTAATGTATTATATTCCTTCTCTCTGCGCATATCCTTTACATACCAGTCTTGCTTTGTTTCTTACCACTATACCTTGTTCATTCATCTTATTCTTGAATATCCACTTTATTCCAATCACATACTTGTCACGAGGTCTAGGGAATAGTTCCCATGTATCATTATTGATTATCTGATCCAAATCTTCTTGCATAGAACTTTTCCAATCTAAATCATTGCACGCATCTTCAACACTTAAGGGTTCAATCTGAGAAAGTAAGCATACCTCTTCAACAATGGTTGAGCCTTTTTCTCTGGATCTTGTCAAGACTTTAGCACTTTGATCTATAATGATGTGTTCCTTAAAGTGTTATTTGAATGTGTATTTTGAGATTTTAGGAGTGAAACTCTCATCTATAATTTGTGATTCTTGTTTACTTGGTTTAGGATTGTTACATGAAACATCAATATAGTCAAACAATTCTTCAATAATTGTGTCTTTATTGATAGGTCTAGGTTAATCTTCAATCATGGAAGCACATTCATAGTATCTTTCTTGAATCATAAACTTCTTATCAATCTTCACATGAGTACTTTCAATGATCTTCTTCAATCTTAGATTAAAACATCTATAGGCTTTGCTTTTAGTAGAGTAACCAAGAAAAATACCTTCATCACTTCTAGAATCAAACTTGCCAATACTATCATCTCTCTTGATGTAGCACTTGCTTCCAAAGATTCTGAAGTATTTTACAGTAGGTACATTACCAAACCAAAGATCATAAGGTGTCTTATTTATGCCTGGCCTTAATTTGATTATATTGATAGTACAGACTGTTGTATTGACCACATCTCTACAAAGGGTATGGGAAACCTTTCCTTCAATCATGATAGTGTGCATTGTATCAAGTATTATCTTGTTCCTTCTTTCTACAATCCCATTCTGCTGAGGGGTTCTAGGTGCACTTAACTATCTTTTGATTCTATGTTCTTCATAGTAATCATAAAACTGGTCTGAGGTGAATTTTCCTCCTCTACCTAATCTCAGACATTGTATCATCAATCTAGACTCATTTTCAACTTTGGCTTTGAATGCTTTGAATTTGTCAAAGGATTTAGATTTGTCTTTCAAGAACGCAACCCACATCATCCTTGAGAAATCATCGAAAAATAAAATAAAATACCTTTCTCCACAGTATGATCTTGTTTGAGTAGGTCCACATAGGTTTGTATGTATCAGATCTAATTTGTTCTCTGCAAAGTTCTGTTTACTCCTGAATGAGGTCCTCACATGCTTCCCCATCACACATTCCCTACACATAGTATCAACTAGTCTTTGCAATGCTTGGAAGGTCTCTTACTTCCTTTACATTACTTATCTTTACTATGCTATCAAAATTGATATGACAAAGTATCTTGTGCCATAGCCAACTGTCATCCACTTTTGCAACAAACAACTTACTTCAGAGTTGAGCTGAAAGACATTACCTTTGGTCTTTGAGCCTAATGCAATCATGTATCCTTCTTTGTTGTTGATAATACATTTGTTTTTCTTGAATTCCAACTGATATCCTTTATCTAGGAGTTGTCCAACAGTTAGTAAGTTACGATGGAAACCATCAACATAAAGAACATCATTTGTCTTGTTCTTTCCATCTAAGGTGATAGATCCTCTGTCGATGATAGGTTTGGGAGTATTATCTCTAAATCTAACTATTCCATGTTTTTACTTATCTAGATGAACAAATCTATCTTTGTCACCTGTCATGTGATGTGAACACCCATTGTCTATGATCCAGTCTATTCTGATGTCAGCTTGTGAGACTAAAGCCAATTATTGAGCTTTCTTTTCATCTTCAATTTCTATTTGATCAATCATCTTTTCATTGTCTTTAATAGCAATGAATCCAATTTCATCTTCTCCTGAGTCATTTTCAGTTACACCATCTTTAGCATGATGGCATTCCTTAGTATATTTGGGCTTGTAATCTGATAATTTTCTAATCAGGGTCTCTCTTTTGAAGTCCTTTGAGAATTGCATGGTTTCATCTAAGATGTTAATCTTTCTTTCATAATTTACTGTCAATGTGGTCATCAGTTTGTCCATTATATCATCCTTTGAAATGTCTCAACCATTATTCCTGATACCTGATACTACTTCATTAATCCTTTGATTGTAAGCTCTGATGTTCTCTTTAGGTAGCATCTGTAAATTATTGTATCTTTTCTTCCATGTCTTTCTACGTGCATTCTTTGCTTGACTGTCTCCTTCAAACATATCTTCTAAGTATTTTGAGATTGAATATGCTTTTTCTTCCTTCTTGATCTCAGAAAATACACTGCTAGATAGGGCACTGATTAGGGTCTCCTTGGAAATTGCATTTTGAGTGAATACTTTTTTTATTTTATTTGTAGAGTCTTCTTCTACAAGGTCTTTCAAAGTGGGAACATAAATTTCATGAGTAGCAATCTCATAGCTCTCAAAACCAACGCACTGAAGAGGTGTTATCATTTTTTTCTTCCAGTCAAGGTAGTTCTCTCCATCAAACTTAGGACTCTCTTTCCTAAAGTATGCCATTTGATCTACCTTAAGCTGTTAGGATTTTTCTCCAAGGCACTTGGCTCTGACATCAATTGTTGGAATAGTCCAAAGGGATAAATAAGAGGAGGTGAATCAGTTATCATCTAGTATAATTATTTTCTCCAATTAATTATAGACTAACATTAAGCATTAAAATATTCAGATAACTCAAGATAGAACACAACAATTTTGGTTACAGGGAAACTAAATAGCTAAAAACCCCAGTGGGAATTAACACCCACAAAGAACTATACTTGAGTATAATAATCCATGTTAGAAGATCTTACAACTATGTTAGGAGTTTATCTTTACAAATAAATAAGTACAGTGACCTCATTAAGGGTCGGACCCTGTTAGGAGTCTTTTACAAATAACCCTTTTAGGGGTGAGAACTCAGTGTCCAAAAAGCTCACTGCTAAAATGATGAAGGCTGCAACCTGTAGTAAAACATATATACACTATATCTAATAAATGAACTATTTAAGTAGACCTGTTGTCTTGATCAATTCCATTAAGTTTTAATCTTCTTCTTATTCACATAGATCTTAAACTTTTACTGTCTAACTTGTTGTTCTACTCTGTCTTATCTTTTTTCACTTCATTTTCACATTTAGAAATCACAAGTGAACTGCTATTTGTATCTTCCCCAAGGATAAGGTCATGATGGCTTTATGAAATACTTCATCAACTTCCTTATCAGCTTAACTAAGCACATAATCAAAATTAGGACCACACAACTCAAGATGAGTGGACGCAGCGCTTCACATATTCAGCTCTACCAAATTGACTCAATCGTCATCCTTTAGTTAGAACACATTTAGCGCCTTTGGATAATCATCATTAACTCATAAATAAAAATTAATACAAAAATGCATATCCCGAAGATAAGTGCAACTCAAGAAACAATGTAAATGCATCGACTCTTAACAAATGATCTTCAAAAACTGTAACTACCAAAATAGATTAACATAACGCCACTGAAGCTGCATATATGAATCTGCGTGAATGCACATAGTAAATAGAACATGTCTACACCATGGAAATAAACAAACAAGGCTCCAAAACATCTTTACTAATAATTGGATATAGGAAACCGTTGTATATTATATGTTTTCATCAATGACAAACATACAATCAACAATTTTGTATAGAAGCAAATCTCAAAGAATTCAAACATCATTAACTTATCTCAAACATCAACAAGATTTTCTCAACCATAGAAGCTATTTCCCAAATTGATTTTATTAGGAAGTGAATCCCAATTTCCCAAACTCAACAAAATAATTCAAACATCATAATCGATTAATTTCCCGAGGGGGTATCATATTCACATCAAAGATTCGAATCAAGGATTCATATCAGAGGTTGTTTTTTTGTCATCAAGGGAAACATCTTGTCATTAATTAAATATTCATCAAACATCAATCAAAATCTGGGGCATTGAAATTCCAAACATCATCAATGGGGCATTTTGCACCTTATCAAATTAGTTTTTCCAATCTTTGAATCAAATTTTTAAATCAGGGCATCACATCAATCTTCTCATCAGGGTTTTGATTCAAGTTTTGCATCTTGGATAAGGTTATCAATCGAATCAGGTTATCGATCAATTAATCAAGTTTTGTATCAATCAATTAGGCCTCAAATCAATGATCAGGATATGCAATTTTCTTTGAATCAATTCACTTTGCACATCAACGCAAAGAGGGGCATTTGTAGCCACCTAAAACTGGGTAGGTGTTCTATTATCAAGAAAATCTACAAATCTCAACAAAATGCTTCAAATATCATCAAAATGGATCAAATAAAAACCAAAGGGACATTTATCAATCAAAATGGGAAAAAATCATTTAAATCAAAAGATTAATTAAATAATGACATCAAATGATTAAATATAATCCTAAAGGGATTAATCAAACTATATAATTGATTTTAATCAATAAATTGTATAGTTTAATTGAAAAATCAAATCCAACCTATTCCCCTACATGGATTATTTAATTAATTGATTGAATTTAATATATTATAATATATTTCAATATGAATTTGAGGAACCAATGAGAATTGAGAAATCAAAGCACATGGATCACTCCTAATTTTCAATCTCAATCAGTCATTTTGAACTTTGAATCTCAATCACTCAAATTTGTCTCTTCGTCTCAACCTTTGAGACAAGAATTTAAATTAATCCCCCATTTGAAACCATCTCAAAGTCTCTCACTCAATCAAGGCTTAATCATGATCAAGTAACACTAGCCCCTACACTTGGGAAAATCCTATAAATAGAAGCCATTTTGATAGCATAAAGGATCCTAGACATACATGAGAAATTGCATCCTTATTACAGAGGAATTTCACAAGATCATAAGCATTTTTTAGCATATTTTAATCAATTAAGATCATTATAGAATTAGTTTCATTGTCAAATTAATAGTTGTGATCTAGAATAGGCATATCATAATCAAAATTCTCATTCTAGGATTATCACTAGTAGAGATTAAGGTTGAGAGCTCTATTAGCAAAGCTTAGTTAAAGATCCATGAGATTTTAAATGTTTTATTTGTCAATTCTTAGATTAAATTATATTATTGTTTCTATAGAATTGATAGATTGCACATTTATTTCATGAAGGTATGATTTATACATACACACCATGCCATAGAGTTCAAGATCAAAAGTTGAATACTTTTTCTTAGCTTCATCCAAATTCCTATTGAATAAGGCAACTAGTCTGCCTTCATGCCTCAAAACCCTACCAATATCCTTATTACTTGTATCACATTCCACTATGAAATTTTTATGAATATATGGTAGAACTAGGATGGGTTTCTCTGCAATGTTCTTTTTCAAAAACTCAAATAATTCATTAGCCTAATTAGTCTACACAAAATTACATTTCCTTCCTCCCTTAATAGTATTGATGATATGAGTAGATATACCACTGAAGTTCCTAATAAATTTCCTATAAAAACTACATAAACCATGAAAAATATTTACCTCAAATGTTGTATTAGGTGGTGTCCAATTGAGGATAGCTTAAACCTTAGAAAGACCCATCTTGAGACTATTATTTGATATCATAAATCCTAGGAACACAAGTTCTTGTAGGAACACACACTTTTCCAAGTTGAGTTTCAACTATTCATTATGAATTTTCTTCAAGACCATGTCCAAATGCTTGAGATTTTCATCATTGTCCCTTATGAAAATTAGAATATCATCAAGGTACATCACAATAAACTTATTAAGAAAAGGCTTCAAGACTTCATTCATAAGCCTCATAAATGTACTTGTGGCATTGGATATTCAAAAAGTAATTACAAGCCATTCATAAAGACCCTCTATTATCTTCAAGGTTGTCTTCCACTCATCTACACCCCTCATCCTTATCTGATGGTAGTCACTCTTGAGATCAAGCTTGGAATAGAAGTTTGCACCCCCTAAACAATCCATTAGATCCTCTGTTCTAGGCATATGAAACCTATATCTAATGGTTATCCTATTTATTTTCCTATAATCCCTACATAGTCTCCATGTACCCTCCTTAGGTTCTAGGATTGCATAGATTGCACATGGACTCACAATCTTCCTAATGACCCCTTTGGACAATAAATCTTCAATATGTCTTGCTATTTCCTTATTCCGTTCAAGGGTCATTTTATAGGCTTCATTGTTTGGAAGTGTGGAACCTAGTATGAGGTTTATGCAATGACTTAATTCCCTCTGTGGTGGTAAATTATCTAGAGTACTTCTTTCAATCAAACCACTATAATTGCCCAACAATGCTTTCACTTCTTTATGACCTACATCTCTTCCTGTGGCTTTGACTTTGGGATAATTTATAAGTGTCTTTAAGGTCTCAAAACAAGTGTAGAACAAGGTGTATCATTCTCCTTTAATAATTTCATGAAATCTTTCTCCCCTACACATAAGACACTACTTACAACGTGTTTTTCTTTCCCATCCTCAAGAAGTGGATTTATGACATAATTAATACCACCCCTGGTTATTGTATAGACATTGGTTTTCCCATCATTCTTAGCATTAATGTCAAATTTCCAGGCCTTACCTAATAATAGGTGGCATGCATCCATCTCAATGATATCACACAAGACTCTATCTATATACTCTCCTCGGGTAAAATCTACCCACACTTGTTCATAAATGAGAGTTTCATTTTGCTTTGTCAACCATGACACTCTATATGGAAATGGATGAGGAATTATTTTAAGTTTTAACTTATCAACCAACTCTTTAGATGCAATATTATTTATCGATCCACAATCTACTATAAATTTGCATACCTTATTATTAACCTTGCAATTCATCTTGAACAATGACTTCTTTTTAGGTGGCTCTGTGGTGGTAATTGTATCATCTTAAAATGGAAGAACTTCCATGTTAAGAGAATTTATCCATCCTTAGGGGATGTATTTTACCTCCATCACATCATCCCCCTAATCTTCCCTTCTTTCCACCATTTTATGACCTGATTTCTGCACTCTGGGATACAGACCTGTGTTTCTGGGATTCAGGGACAAGGTCGACCTCCTAGGACAGGGTCAACCTTGACCCTAACCTAGGATAGGGTCAACCTTGACCCTTTCCTAGGACAGGGCCAACCTCAACCCTGTCACAGGGTCCAAATCTTGGGAACTTTTGGTTTTCCGGATGTCGGTCCTCACAAAAAGTTTTCTCTCGCTTCCGGGTCAGCTGTTTTGGGTTCTAAAATGATTGATTCCTAAATTATATTTAATATAGGTCCTTTTCTAGGGGCATGAGTCTAATTTGAATTTAATCCTCCTATGTAGGCCTCCTTGGAAGATTGTGCCCTAATTTCATATAAAAGGAAGCCTTCTCCTCTCATTTTCTCTAACTATCAACTAGGGGAAAAGAGGTGATCAAGTAAAAAGTTCAAGAATCCATTTCTCTAAATGTTTTCAAGCTCTCAAGGTGTTCAAGTATTTTTCTCAAGCATTCAATTTCTCCATTAAAGATCAAGGATTCAAGCTTTCAAGCCTTTGAAGGGATTAGGTGCAAACATTCAAGATTCATCATTCAAATCCTAGATCTAGCCATCATGGTGGTGTGATCTTCCTTCAAGATCCTTTGTGCATCTTCTAGGCTCTTTCATCATCCTTCCAAGTTGGATTCCAAGCATACAATCATGAAGGTTTATGGTATTTAAAGCTCCATTCTTTCATACTTACATACTTGCATACATTTGAATTACAATTGCATATCTATTCAATATCATAGCTTCACTATTAGATTAAATTCTACTACTTGTTAGCTTTCCATACTTTATTGATTTCAAGGTTAATTCATAAAGTGGGGTTTGACTAAGGAAAAACCCTCCCCAATAATAAACAAACATTTTTCTTGTAGGTACAGGTTCGGGACTGTAAATCTGAGGCCATATCTGGATACCCTTTTCGAATTTCTTTCAGACTGTGCGAATAGGGACACTTTCAGAGTTGAGCAGGTTGAGTTGGCAAAAGTGGTATAGGGTCAACCTTTTTCATAAGATGACATAAAAATGGAAAAATATTTCTAGGTTTTGTCTGTGTCTGTGTTCCAATTCGGTATCAACTATCAGCATCTCCAGAAACAATCTACAGATCTCAGAAAATAGCAATCTTTGATCTACCATTTTGTAAGGTTGGTACTTTCTCCTATTCTTTTCAATTACTATAATTAATCATAATAATCAATCAATTAATAGAATTTAAGATTCCCTATCTTAGTCTCTTTCCAAATAGTGGATTCATTTGTGTATTAACCCTTTGGGGTTGATCAAAATTGGATCTCCTATTTGTGTATTTGAGGGTGAAAGAAAGGAGCATCTTATCTTCCCTTAATCACAAT
>MU227636.1:1800873-1814327 GCA_018584345.1 Thuja plicata | reverse complement strand
TATTCTAAATCCTTGAAAGGTAACACACATAAGTTTCTAAATCCTAAATGGACACGCATTTTATACTCCATAGTGACACAAGAATGTGGATCTATGGGTATTTTCAAAAAGCCGTCAGAAGACACACTTACAATTACAAGAACAGTTTATGGGTGAACCTATTGGAGGCTCTCCCTCCTTGGTGATTCATACTAAGGTGGGCATCTTATTAGGTGAGGTAATCACTTTTTTTTTCTCTCTTTCGCTTTCATGCTAGTAGGATTAGATCGTGAAGCTATTTTATCAATAGTGTTGTTCTTGTCTTACTTATGTCATCATATATGTTTTCTATTATTTAATGTTCTTTAATTTTCATATCTCTATGTATGTATTATGAGCTAGAATCCTTAGTCTGGGGGCTCATGTACCTGACTTAGTGATATTCTATCTTGATTGCAATCCACCAGGATCTCTTTCTTCTAACTTTACCGTGAGCACGTTCGATTTCCGTACTCCCGCTAAAGTGGGGGCTTAATGTATCATCTTAAAATGGAAGCACTTCCATGTTAAGAGAATTTATAACTCCTTAGGGGATGTATTTGACCTCCATCACATCATCCCCATGATCTGCCCTTCTTTCCACCATTTTATGACCTAATTTCTGCATTCTGGGATACAAACCTGTGTTTCTGGGATTTAGGGACAGGGTCAACCTCCTAGGATAGCGTCAACCTTGACCTTGACCTAGGACAAGGTTGAACTCAACCCTGACATAGGATAGGGCCGACCTTGACCCTGTCCCAAGGTCTGAATCCTGAGAACTTTTGGTTTTCCGGATGTCGGTCCTCACAAAAAGTTTTCTCCCACTTCCGGGTTGGCTGTTTCAGGTTCCGAAATGATTGATTCCTAAATTATATTTAATATATTTCCTTTTCTAGGGTCATGGGTCTAATTGGAATTTAATCCTCCTATGTAGTCCTCCTTAGAAGATTGTGCCCTAATTTCATATAAAAGGAAGCCTTCTCCTCTCATTTTCTCTAACTATCAACTAGGGGAAAAGAGGTGATCAAGTAAAAAGTTCAAGCATCCATTTCTCTACATGTTTAAAATCTCTCAAGGTGTTCAAGACTTTTTCTCAAGAATTCAAGTTCTCCATTGAAGATCAAGGATTCAAGCTTTCAAGCCTTTGAAGGGATTAGGTGCAAACATTCAAGATTCATCATTCAAATCCTAGATATAGCCATCATGGTGGTGTGATCTTCCTTCAAGATCCTTTGTGCATCTTCTAGACTCTTTCATCATCCTTCCAAGGTGGATTCCAAGCATACAATCATGAAGGTTTATGGTCTTTAAAGCTCCATGCTTTCATACTTACATACTTGCATACATTTGAATTACAATTGCATATCTATTCAATATCATAGCTTCACTATTAGATTCAATTCTACTACTTGTTCGCTTTCCATACTTTATTGATTTCAAGATTAATTCCTAAATTGGGGTTTGACTAAGGAAAAACCCTCCCCAACAAAAAGAAAACATTTTTCTTGTAGGTACAGGTTTGGGACTGTAAATTTGAGGCTAGATTTGGATACCCTTTTCAGATTTCTTTCAGACTGTGCAAACAGGGACACTTTTGGAGTTGAGAAGGTTGAGTTGGCAAAAGTGGTACAGAGTCAAACTTTTTCATAAGATGACATTGGAATAGAAAAATATTTCTGGGTTTTGTCCATCTCTATGTTCCAGTTCGGTATCAACTATCAGCATCTCCAGAAACAGTCTACAGATCTCAGAAAATAGCAATCTTTGATCTACCATTTCGTAAGGTTGGTACTTTCTTCTATTCTTTTCAATTACTGTCATTAATCATATTAATCAATCAATTAACAGAATTTAAGATCCCCTATCTTGGTCTCTTTCTATATAGTGGATTCATTTGTGTATTAACCCTTTGGGGTTGATCAAAATTGGATCTCCTATTTGTGTATTTGAGGGTGAAAGAAAGGAGCATCTTATCTTCCCTTAATCACAATCACAATTGCAATATACAATCAATCAAATTCAGGTAAGTGTAAAGTGGGGTTAATTAAATCAATACAAATAACAATTAACCAAAACTTGTTCATCTTTACATCTGCTAAACCAAAAACCCCATTTTTCTCCTTTATAGTAGGTAATTTCAAGAGAGTTATTTTCTTCATAAGACATTCATGTTTCTTTGGATTTGTAAGCCTTGATGTGGATGTGTGGTAAGAGGACACACTCTAATTTTCATCTTCTTATGTCAATTGAAACCTTCTATCTCCTCCCTTCTTGTTTGTACTAAGCTTCTCAAGATACCTAAAGGAATGATGTCCAACATGGTTGTATGTGAAACACTTACCAGTGAAGACATTGGGTCCTCTTCCACCAAACCTTCCCCTATTGTTTTAGGGTAAAATCACAAAGTTGTGTCATATTTCAGGACCATTTTTTAACCCAGCTAAATTTTAGTATTTATAAATAAAAAATAATTTTCATCATACATATGGTCTAGCTAGATTCATTCCAGCTAAGCTAGATAAGTGGTTAAACTTTTCACATTGGAAATGTCTATTAAATGCATGTTTTTATACCAATTACCAAAGAAATAAAATTATTTCAGAAAATAGATGTTTCAATAACCCCAACTATTTTTAATAATATTTTAAAAAAATATAAAAAAATACCCTTTTGTAGACCTGAGAGTCAAGATTATTGTCATATAAATTTTATTGTATTCTAATTAGATCTAATATATTATAATTTCTAAATACAACAAGTAGCTATTTTAACATTCGAGAAGATGTTCCTTCAAATAAATTAAAAAAATAGTAAATCATATAAAAAAATTAAAATTTAGATTTAACACTAGAGGAGAGAGTCTTCTTCAAGAATATGTAAATTTTTTTTTGAATGGCGTAGATTTGATAGGAGAAATTTGGTGGGCAATGAAAATTGTCGATTTCAGATAAGTTCAAATTTGAACAGTTATAATGGAGAAAATATACATTGAAAACCAATCTTTATTCTTTTCTACACTAGCTATACATTTTATCTATAACATATTTTGAAATTACAGGAAAAATAGATTATTTGCATATACTTGTTTGGAGGGAACTAGACTCCAGATTTTTAGCAATTGAAAAATGGACTTCAAAAACGAAAAAACCATGTCAATTATTTTTTAATTTTTTTAAAAAAAACTATGGGTATAAACTTCATCCATTTTTACACATTTCATCATTTTACATCATCCTCAAATTCTAAATACAAATGTCACTTTTTATGGCATTAAAGTTGAACAGTTTACATGTTGTGGTCCTTTTCCTTTATAAAAGTGTGACACAGGTTTATAATTTTACTCTTTATCTTCTACCTCGGACAACACCTCTCTCTCTCTCTCTCTCTCTCTCTCTCTCTCTCTCTCTCTCTCTCTCTCTCTCTCTCTCTCTCTCTCTCTCTCTCTCATTCTTGATTTCTAGATTAACTTTTGTTTTTAGGAAATGATCCCCTATAATTGAATCTACCTCTGCCTCTAAAATTGTTCCCTCTACCTCTGTTATTTCCCCCCTTTCTCTTTTTATTCTCTTCAAACCTTAGTACCAATTTGAAATACTTGTGTACATTATAAAGGTTCAACAAGTTGAGTTTATCTTGGATTCTAAACTTCAGACCATTTAGGCATCTTGCCAATTTTTTCTTCTCATTCTCTAGTATTTTTTTTTAGGGTAATTGTATGGAACTCCTTGGTGTAAAAACTAACATCAAGGTCTTGGTGTCTTGGGTTTTGAAGTTTATTATGTAGGAACACTTCATAGTCCTTTCGAACCAAGTGTCTCTTAACCTCAATCAACATATTCTTCCTAGCAGTGATAAGGTTTCTTCCCTTTTCTACCCTTTCATTTTGTAAGAAATTCCACCAAATTAGGGTTGGACCCTTCATATTGGACTTTTCAACCTTCACCTTCTGACTTTCAGATACCTCTTCATACTAAAAATAGTTTTCCAATGCTTCAATCCATTCCATGAATTCTTGCAGATTCATTTTACCAATGAACATAGGTAGATCAAGCTTCTCTTTCCCCCCAACCCTTTCAAGGGATTCTAGGAAGGGTCTGTGATCAGAATTTATCCCTCCTCTTCCATGTATGGGAGCCTCTTCTTCTTCTAACTCCTCTGCAACACTTCTTCCCTATTTTTTTTTCAACTCCTCTAACTCTGCTTCAAACCTCATGCTCCTACCAGCTTTTTCTCTCATTATCTTTTCTAATTCAATATTGTTTATCCTTGAGGGGAATTATTCTTCACCCTCCTCTTCTATCCTATCTCCCATGCTTCAGATTCCTTTTCGAAGAATATTCCTAGTGCTTTGATACTACCTGGTGTAGATAGCGTGCAGTAGGAAGACAAAGAGATAGGCTATAAGTTCCAAAACCCTTCAAAATTTGGTTTTCTCCAATATAACTCTTCCAACCTTGTAAAGAGATATATTCCTAACTTCATATGAGTTTTAAACACTCTTCTTACCCCACTTGACCCTTATAGACTTTGAACAATATTTTCCCAAATTTGGATTTAGGGACACCTTCCCTAAACTAAACCAAAATATGGAAATCTTCACCAGTGGATTCAACCAACTTATCAGAGGGTTGGAGAACCTTACTTAGGCTATGTGGATAGGGAATCACTCAACCACTTGATTCCTCAACACTCAAAACTCCAAGAACTCATCTTGACGTATGGATCCTTGTAGCCTTTCTCAAGAGGTTTTCCTATGAAAATTTTGAGAATGGAAGGGAATAAATTAATTTAGGATGGTTTCAAGGAATCTTTATGATTTTATCAAAATCCCCAAAGTCCCAAATAACAAATCTACTCCAGCAACACTAAACCCTCACAAAGCTCAAAGACCTAATTGGCCAAATTAGGCTTGGATTAAAAAGGAAGTGGTTAAGTATGGGTTCATAGAATTTATGAAGTGCTTGGGAAGTCTTATCCTACCCCATGTGGTCCAAATAAAACACCTACTTGGTCCCTCCAATCTATCTACTCAACTGCACACATCTATGCATACTTGACTAGCTAAATACATAGAGATATTTAGCCTAGGGCTTGATGCCAAAAGTACCAAAAAAAAAAATATCGACCTAAGCCTTTTTAATAATTACAATTATATCCCTAAATTTAATTTCACAATCTTCCATGAGTTTCCACATGATAAATTTCAAGTTAGGGCTCCATTTAGCTAACATGCCTGAATTTGGTGCTTTCCTGGACTATCATCACCAAATTGTTTATAAATTCTAAAATTCAACACCAAACGAGAACAAATAAAATGTTATGGAAACTATAATCACCATGATATCTATTCATGATAATCATTCATCCCTACCAATCCATACACATCTGTAAAATCAATAAATTCTTAAGAAATCTTTTTAATTTTATTCAAAAAGTGCATCAAAACTAAATACATCTCATCAAACCTAGTTGGAGAGGTTTCAAAATATTTAAATAATTCCATCCCATAGTTCCAATCAACCCATGGATGGTTATGACCATTTTAAACCAATTTGAACTTCTCGAGCAACTTTTGGAAAAGTTGCTCGAGCAATAGTTTGACAATTTTGCATTTTGCAACATTTATAGCCCAAATGACTTGGAATTGATTCCTATCACCTTTAAATCCTCAAATATGACCAAAGTGATCCAAAACCATTGGAAACACAACCAAAACTCCTACAACACCCAATGAAACATAAAAAATGCTAACTCAAGATCGAAGTGGACTAAGGTGTCCCAACATTTATAGATGTACCTTTGGGACCCTTGACCACACAAAGTGGACCACAACACATGGAGGATGATCTCAAGGATCAATTACCTTATTATAATTAAGTGAACATCCTATATTTTAACCAAATGTACTGGGTGGCCTGCACCACTTTAAAATTTCTAAAACTCTTCTTTTCAACTATTTTACCCTCACATTTTAGACTACTCTCTTATGTACTGAACTAGGAAGTCACTGTCAATTTTATGCTCCCAATTGTAACTATACTCCTTTTCCAATATTTGTATAATTTTTTGGAGAGGGTCCTATTGTAATCACACATAACTAGGAAGTATGGTGTAAGCTCTTCCTTTGTAAAAAGGTCTCAGAGTTCATGATTTAGCATGAGCTCTTGACAATCTTTTGGATTGGATCATTTAAGGGCACCACTCATTTCTTTCAGTGTTTCAAAATTGGGCAAAGTATCAACTTCTCATTTGACTTGGCCCACAAAAGATTTCTCTACTAGAAACCAAAACTACCTTTCTTCTTTTAGTTTCAATTGTGCAATATAGAGGTTTTTTCATAGGGCTTATGATATGAATCCTCAATAAATGTCACTTCTCATAATTATTAACTAGTAGCACACCTTCAGTAGTTTGAATCACCACTGAGGTAGTGGCCTTGTTTGAAAAATTATAAGCCATCCATTTCTAATCAGTTGTACCCTTAGTGATCTCATCAATGCTCGTGCCTACACCTTTTAAAATAAAAATATAGTCCTTCATATTAAATAATATGTCTTTTCACCTTTCCAAAATTCCAGTAATTATGGATATATGCAAATATACTCATTGATTTATATCATCCTACTTTTTATAGGAATCATTATGAACTTTTATCACCTTTAATTCCTTTTTTTAATCCTATGTCAATTTTGTGTCTATGCATAAAATAAGGGTTATTATTTTTCATAGCATCATATTTCTCATACAATCCATAATAAATCCATGTGTCAGCCCCATTTGTAATGATATTTTCTCTCTTCTCTCTTTGGTGCCTCTTTTGAAATTTTAAAAGTATAAGGAAATGATAATACATTACCATCTCATAAACATCCTTAACAAACCTCTATCCCCACCAATAGAGCCCAAAGGGAATGGAAAGAAGAAAATTTTAATGTTTAGAAATTTAATTTGGCATTATTAGGAAAATAATAGTATCCCATGGGTCTACACTTGTTTCATTTTATTATCAAGATTTTAATTTAGTGTCTAGGGTCATTTGTTGTAGGAAAGATAACTCCAATCACCAAGACTGAGCCCCACATTAGCCATAGGATCAACTTATTTTTCCCTTTTACAAAAGTTGTGTTGGACTTTGTATTGGTCAAAGCTAGTTAAAATATTTTTATAGTTCTCCATTAAGCTTTAACTTACTCCTATGGGCATCCAATCTTTCCCTTTAGATGAACCACTATCAATTTAGAGTCCCCTTCGATGATGATATTTCTATAATTCAATTCTTTTAGGCACTTGATACCCTACCAAGAAGCGATAGCCTTAACTTAGTTTCTTGATCCCACCCCGAAATTATTGATGTATCCCTCAATAACATAACCTCTCGAATCTCTAATAAATCCTACTATAGTATACAACCTCAGATTATTCTTTGAGAATACATCAAACTTACATTTAACCCATTCCAACTTTGGGTTGTGCATTTAGTCATTTCCCTTGTAAGAAGACTCAACCAATTAATGTAGAAAGGTTCTAGTTAATGCCCATGTTCTTCTTAATTATTGTCTCTTGGAGATTCAAAACCAATTTCACCTTCCCAAATTAAGAAACATCAATATTTTCCTTGAGTAGCTACTTTATAAATTGGAACATGATGGAATTTTTGATAGCTCAGTCTCTAAATTTTTTTTGTTTCATTCTTTGTACACATTCCAAACCACAAAGGAATTTATTTGAATCTATAAAATTAGAAATACTAGATGACTTAAAGGATAATGAATCCATTTCTCATTGAGACTACTCATGGACTGAGGAATAGCCCAAGTAACCTACAAATTAGCAAACACCCCAGACCAAATATCAACAATGTATGAACAGTGAAGTCTAAAAATATGATCAATACTTTCACAATTAGCATGACATAACAAACATATGTTAACCAACATAAAACCTATTTTTTTTTAGTTTTTCAATATTAATAATTCTACCATGATAAATATCCCACCTAAAGAATTTAATCTTGGGGATTAGATTGGGATTCCAAATACTCTCCAAAAAATGGGTTTTCAAACTAGAGTTCTCCATGGCCAATATGTAGAACTGATAGATAAGGACCCTAAGGATTTGTATTTTCATATCTAACGACCTTTGAAATATTTTAAAAGAACAAAGAGTACACAAGGAAAAAAAAATGTAAACTTTTGATCTCATGCACTAACAAAAAAAGAGCAAGAGCAGAGACATCTCTAGTTTCTCTAAGTTGGTCCTTGATGTTTTTCCAATTAGCTAGATTTCCTTTCCATGTGATATAGTTATTTAAAAAATCTCAAATGTCCTTCCTCACTAGAAATTAGTGTGGGTGTTTTACATTATAATTATTATCTAAAAGGAATGGGGCCACTTTTAAGACCATGTTCCCAGTTTAAAATTGTTGAATTATGAGCAAAGTTGGTGTTACGCCCAAGAGTCAAGAATAAGTGAGAAAAAAACCCAATTGGAGGAAACTCGAATTTTTTCCAATCTAACTTGTGTTATATTGTTTCCTTAAAACTTTTTAGACAATGTAAAGAGAGATCCTGGGAAGTCAATATCCATAAGACCAACAACGAATATTAAATCCCCTAGATCACACATATTATCACTAAAGTCCTCAATTCTACCTAGTTTCTCTAAATGATACAATGGAAAATTAAAGTCTCCCCCTAGCATACATTTATCCAATGGAAAATTAATAATAAGGGAAGATAAGGATATCTATGGGAAAGCACTATAGATCTCACATTTGGTGCATATATACACATTGATCAAGTTACATTTCAGCCCCAAATTTAAGATACTAAAAGAAATAGTTAATCTTTTTTTTGAGGATTGGAAAACATAACAAGAAATTATATGGGGGTTCTATAATGTAGAAATACCTATCAAATAATCCTTTGCATCACTAACTGCCCAAACACCAATTGACCAAATTTTATTAACACTCTACTCAAGCCCTTCTTTCTTCATTTTGGTTTTCTAAAGAAGAAGAATATCAATCTTATTGTCCCATATTGTACATTTAAGCATGTGTTTCTTTGCTTTATTTTTCAAGCCCCTCATATTCCAAGACATAATCTTCATAATTTCTAGTACAAAAGGAATAACCAAACATTGAGTTTTTGAAACTCTACTCCTTACTAGAGTGGTAGAATCTATTATTCTTTTTTTTTTTTTTCCAGATAATAGAACCCATCAATTATTCTATGTCTACAAGTTTCCACATCCTTTCCCACTTTTGCATCTCTACGTTCCTTCTGGGAAGGTCTTCCTTTATTAGATTTGTTCCATACATCTTCTTTTTCCTTCTTCTTTACCTTGTCTCCAACATTAGTATATTCCATCTTAGAGTCATCAACATCTACATTTTTTCTAGGTTTTGAGGGAGGATGAGTGGATGAAAACTGTAAGAGGGAAATATTTTCCTTAATTTTTTTGAGGCCTTGATCTTTTTTGCCATATTTTGGAGTCATCTTAGAAATAAAACCAGTCAGATATGAATTCTCCTTATTACCATAAACCTCTATAGTGGAGCTATTCTCAACCTTAAGAAGATTTCATCTTAAATATATTAGCATCCTAAATTGAAGCTAAAGAAACCACTGAAGTAGACCTTGGAGCAAATTTCTTTACAATCTAATTAGATTTAGTAATATTTAGATATACACTCACCTTATTCTCTATAGCCCCACTAGAAGGATCCATAATGGAATCATTGTTCACTTTAGCACCAATATCAGTATCTAAAATAGATTCCTAATTAGAGTTTCCACCTTTATCCACCTAAACAACCTTTGTATATTCTTGTTCATTTTTGGTAGGGATACTCTCTATCTTTTGAATCTACTATGAATTATTTGAGGCTTTCAAATCTACGATTGACATGAAGTTTTCAGATTATCCATATTTTGTTCTTATTTTCATTAAACGTCATTTCTATCTCCTCAACTGAGGGGGGCACTTAGATACTTTTTCCTTATTTGCTCCGATACTATAATTCTCCAAAAGTTTTTCTAAGTGCTATTTACTAGATTTCTTGAACTTATCCAATTTCATAGGTGTGAAAACTTCTTGCATATCTAAAAAAAGTTTGAGGCATTCCCACATTCAAACGGTTGGTCCAACATATGAAAATGGGATTGAAGGGTAAAAAAAGAAGGGAGGATTGTCTTGACGATCATGTGAACACAGATCCTATAAAATATGAGTAGTGAACTTTTCTTAGTTATCTTATCCACCACCAAGAGGGTATCGAAGGAATCAACAATATCATGAAAAACCTCAAAGTTCTAAAAATCCAATGGGAGACCTAAAAGACAAATTCAAGTAGGAGCAACTACCCCTAGATCTTTTAGAGCATCTAAACTAGGCTTGCAAATACAAATGATATTATAAGAGTTAGTCAAGTAGGTCCAAGGGCTTCCCATGAGTACATACAATAAATCTTCCTTATTAACAAAACTAAAAAGGAAAAGTCTATTAGACAAACACTTATCTTAATGCTACCTTTATATTTCTATTGAGAAGAAACCATTGAAAATACACCAGATGTTGAGAGTGGAGGGGGGTGAATAAAAACAAACCAAAATAATACTAAAAAAAGGTTTAGTCATCACATGAAATAGTAAGAAAGTAAGGATCAAAACCAGAAACACATGAACACTATATTTATACGTGGAAACCTAAACTGGGAAAAATGATGGTGAACACTTTTTCAAAAAGAATAACTTACTATTGTATATAATCTAATTACAAAAGGTGATAGGAGCTTGGTACTCTAAAACTACAAAAAGAGGTTCACTATCAATACAATAATGAATACAAATAGGATCTCACTTCTCTAGATGTACAAAATAGAGACTCATTACCGAAGAAGCAAGATATAACACAAACTTGTGCACCGAAGGCTGACTATCTTAGGGACAATTTACATACTAGGGACAAGATACATACAACTCTCAAAAAGGTTAGTGAGAGATTAACATGATAGTGTAACTGATCTACATAAAACTCTACACCTTATAAAAACTATAATCTTGAATTTTTCTTATCTTCCACTACCACTGAAGTCTTATCTCCAAACTATAGATCTTTACTAGCTCGCACATTGTCTTCTTGATTCATTCATTATATTTTACAAAAGCACAAATTCTACTTATATAAAAGATAAATCATTGGATATTAGAATAAGGTCATTAATGTCAAAGATATATTACCATTTAATTTACAAGTCAGCCAAGGAAATGGAAAAATGCAATAAGGTTCCATGCCAGAAGCATCTAGACAAAAAAATTGAATGGACCTAACCAAAAAAGAGATAATCAACCCATCCACATCAGAAATAATCATTAAATGCATAGGTCACATATAGAACAAACCCATCTGGATAAGAGGTAATATTTAAATTAATAAATTAGACCTCAAACAAGAGTCATGATCCACTCCAAGAGAGAGAAGGATCACAAATACAATACACATAGTTCAATGATAGATCCACATTTAGTAGAACAACTCAAATGTGTAGCCACACTACCTAAACAACAACTTAACAAGATAAATAAATTCAGACCTCCAGATGTTTTAAAGAGATCCACACACCATGTTAGAATCCAAGTCACATGCCAACAATCCACATCAGAAATTGTTATCCTAGAATAAATTACTAGACGAGGGAAAGAAATTAGCAAAACTATAGTACAATATGACATAGTTTAAGGATCACAATGAACAATTTCTAGATCACCCAAGAAACCCACAACCAAGATAAAAACTTGAGGCCATCTTCATAAGTACTAGCACACCTTAAACCCTAATTTCTAGATCAAAAACCTTCCATAAAGCACAAATGATGCATAGTTAACAACAATTATAAAACTATATTTTTTTGTTCACGGAAGCACAAACATTTGGATGAAAAGACCGTCGAGTAAAGAAGTATAATACTAAAAAAATATTAAACATTATCTTCACATAATTATAAGGTACATAGTTGTCTTCTAGTACACTGTAGTATTGAATGCATACATGTCTTCCACTTTACCATAGTACTTAATGCATACTTTCTTCCACTGTACTAAAGAACAAAATACATACTTGTCTTCCACTTCTCTATAAACTCAATATACAAGCTTATGTTTCCAAACACAATAGACTTATGGACCATAGTATTTAAGAAAACACAAACATGTTTGAAAAATAATATTTGAAAATAGACAACCAAACATATATATCCAACAATATCTTCCTTTGTCATTGATGGAAAACAATAACCAATATGAATTACTATCAACTCCCCCTTACTGAAACAACCCAAGTAAACCTAAATTGAATGAATAAATATTTTTCTTATCTTTCTCCCCAGTTTCCATCAAGGACAAAGGCCAACAAAATGCTTATCATTGCACAACTTTGATAATCAAGCAACAACATAAGTCTAGAACAAAAATAAGATTGAAATCTCCAACTGGACAGATGCAACACCTTGATGCATTAAGTCAGAAAGAAGATGGGCAACAACCTCAAGCATTTTTTGGAGAAATTTGAAAGAATTCAGATCATATGATAGAAAATATCTCCAATAATCTTGAAGAAGGTAGTAACATTTTCATTTGACAAAAATGTTTAACTAAAGAGACAAGAGAAGAAAATTTATCCTCATTGATATCTTTATGTCCTACATCTTTATATTTATCTTCTCTTTGTTGTTGTAACACTTACTATCCCATAGACTTACCCTATGAAGAAAACTTTCATAGTTATTTGGAACCTAGTCCACTTTTGAGATGAGAAAATTTGAAAAATAGAAGGAGAAATCTAAATTAGCTTTTAAATCCACTAAAAATAGAGAACGAGCCTGACCTCGAGAGTTTTGATTAGTCAGAAGCAATTTTCAAAAGGAAGTTGAAGAAGGGTACTGACAAATACAAAGTTATGTTATCTCTTAAATGTTTTAGATTTTGAAAGATTGGTCATATAGCGACTACGTTTCTAGAAAGAGAAACAAAAAAGAAGTTGAAAATATTTAGTAACAAAGCTTACTATGTTAATGAAAATGCCAGTATATCAAGTTATGATTCAGATTAGGAAGATTGTCTATTTTTGGTTGCAAAAGAAGGACCTAGATTTGATATTTCTAACATTTGTTTGAGATCTAATGGTTTCACTGAGAATGCATTTTTTGTTAGAAGGAATAAGGATGAGTGGTCAATTATAGTGGATATTCGAGCATATGACTTGTGATAAAAGTGAGTTTGTAAAACTTGAACATTATGGTGGTGGTCCTATACAATTTGGTGATGATAAAACAACATATATTGTTGGAATTTGTTCTATTACTTTATATATATATATATATATATACATATATATATATACATATATATATATATATATGTATATATGTATAT
>MU227636.1:1764536-1778468 GCA_018584345.1 Thuja plicata | reverse complement strand
AATAGAGTTCAAGTCAAGAAAGGTACAAATGCTACACCTTATGAACTTTGGTATGGTTATGCACCTAGTGTAAAGTATTTTAAAGTATTTGGAAGCAAATGTTTTATACTAAAGGACAACAGAAATGAAAAAATAGATGCTAAAGGTGAAGAAGGCATATTCCTTGGTTATTCAACAAAAAGCAAAGCATACAAATATTTGAATTCTAATACTAACAAAATTGGTAAAAGTGCAAATGTAAGAATTGATAATTTTGCAGAAAGAAATGAAGCTAAAAGAACATAAGAGCCTGAACGCTATAGATCATTCATATATCTGGATGATAAAGATTCTAATTCACTACCTGAGACTACTACTGAGCAATAACATGCACCTGGTGAGTCACAGAGTGGAGTTGCAGAGCAAATGGAAGTGAATGCCAAGCTATTTGATGGAGATGCTGAGTCACAGAATCAACCAGAACTGAATATTGACAATGAACCTAAAGCAAGGGCTAAGCCTACTCTAGCAAAATATGTGAGAACAAATCACAATTATGATCAAATCATTGGATCAAAGGATTCTACTGTTATGACAAGAAGTAAGTTGAAAAATGATACATGTCTGTTATGTGAATTTGAGCCCAAAATAGTGAAAGATGCTTTAGATAATGAAGATTGGATACAAGCAATGAATGAGGAAATTGAACAAATTGAGAAGAACAAAACTTTGACACTTGTACCTAGGCCGAAGGACAAAAATGTAATTGGCACAAAGTGGGTATTCAGGAACAAGCTAAATGAACATGGAGATGTGATAAGAAACAAAGCTAGATTGGTATGCAAGGGAGGAATTGACTATGGTGAAACCTTCACCCCAGTTGCTAGATTGGAAGGTGTTAGAACCTTACTTGCATATGCAACCTATAAAGGATTCAAATTTTATCAGATGGATGTGAAATATGCATTTCTCAATGGAATCTTGGAAGAAGAGGTGTATATCGAGCAAGCTGACGGTTTTATAGATCCAAACAAAAGGGATATGGTTTGCAGATTACATAAAGAACTATATGGATTGAAGCAAGCACCAAGAGAATGGTACGAGAGATTGCACAATTATTTGATCAAGATTGGATTTGTAAGAACCAATGACAACAACAACATGTACTTAAAGACAGAGAAAAGAAAAGGTACACTATTGGCTGAAATTTTTTTAGATGACATCATATTTAGTGGACAAGACGTGTTATGTAAAAAAGTTGCAACAAAGATGTAAACTAAGTTTGAGATGTCTATGTTTGGTGAAATAAAATTCTTTGTTGGTTTACAAATTTATCAAATGAAGAATGGTATCTATATCACTCAATCTAAATATATCAAAGAGATAATGAAAACTTTGGGAATGGAAGAATCCAAACCAGTGAGTACACCCATGGCTACTAGATAGAAAATGACAAAAGATGATGACACAAAGGAAGTGAACCAAACACTCTACAGATCAATGATTGGAAAACTATAGTATGTTGTACATAGTAGACCTTATATTGCCCTAGTTGTTGGAATTGTTGCAAGATTTTCTGCTAATCCCAAGGAAACTCACATGATGGTAGTAAAAAGGATTCTGAGATATTTGAAAGGAACTGATGACTATGGTCTATAGTACAAAAAGAATGACGAGTTTGAACTCATATTTTACACTGATTATGATTGGGCTAGAAACATTGATGACATGAAAAGCACTACTAGTGGAGCATTTATTTTAGGAAAGAAATTGATCTCCTCGACCAGCAAGAAACAGAACTGTACCTCACAATCTATAGCTCAAGTCTAGTATGTGGCAACATTAGTTAACTGTTCTAACATTGTGTGGTCATATATTGTGATAAAATGAGTGCTATTAATATTTCTAAAAATCCTATGATGCACTCAAAGACAAAGCATATAGCTATCAAGTATCATTACTTGAGGGAGCTAGTTCAGAATAAAGAAGTGAGACTGGATTATGTGAACACTAAAGAACAATTAGCAGACATATTCACAAAAGTACTACCAAAGGATGATCATGAGTATCTATGAGGTAAATTGGGGGTGATTCCCCTAATTGAGGGTAATTAAGTTTTGTATGGTACTATTGCATCAAATATTACATTCAGAATATTTGACACATTGATGCACAGTAAGTCACACTTTAGGATGCTGGCTAAAATTGTTAAGATGAAAAAGGATAGAAAAGAAAATCAGTCATAATCAAGATGACAGGATCAGCATGATACTAAAGATCTACATGATGATTTTGACATCTTTGGTATTATTGTCAAAGAGGGAGAGATTACCTATATAGAGCAAGAAGTTGAAAAAAATATTGCCGAGAAAGAGAGATTACAAAGAAGGAAAGATTACACAGAGGCAGAAGTTACTATTGAAAACATTAAAGTGATTATCTACTCAGAGGGAGTCTACAGAAGACAAAAGATTAGATCCAGATGATTACAGTGTGATTACAGACACAGAGGGAGAAATGTTTTACAAATAAGAATCAGAATAAAGCTAAAGAAATTAATGAAGATTTGTTCATATCAAGGAACACAGGTGAATTTTTTGATGGGTTGGTAACTATGCTTACTAAATCATTGTTTTAATATTTTGTGTTTCCATCAATGCCAAAGAGGGAGATTGTTGGAAAGTGACAATGCAAGCAATTGTTATTTTGTCATTGTTGTCAAACCTTGACTGGTGAGACTATTTTCATCTATTTGAGTAACATATCTATTGTTGATGGATAAGATTTAATGAGAAGACCAAGTGAATGGTTGAGTAAAGGAAAATAAAAGGGTACTTGATTAGTTGGCACTCTAGCAAAATAATTAGTTGTATATCTTTCAAAGATAGTTTTTCTAGTTGTTCTGTGCTGAGCAAAGTTGCTTGTGCCGAGCAAAGTTGCTTGTGCCAAGTAAAGTTGTTCGTGACGAGCAAATTTGTTCAATGCCGAGCACTATTGAAATTTTTGAGTGAAAACAGTGATGTTGGCTGACTTATAGTAATTGATTAATGATGAGATTTGAGATCTCTGGCTGACTTAGTTAATTTTATTGGGATATGTAATGTTAATTAAAGATTGATCCATGTCATTTAATGTATGGGTAACCGTAATTAATGCATGGTTTCAAGATTTAATAAGAGATTACTTTGGAGAAGTAAATGTAATGCAAATATGGGATGATCCATTGGATCTGACCTAACCTAAGATCTACAATCTTGTTTAAGAGAAAAAATATTTATCTGACCTAGACAGAGAGGTATATGATAACCTCAAGGGGTTATTAATTTAGTATGCTGAAATGTGTTTTTGAATGTAAAGTGGATGTATGCAAGAGGATTTAATAGTTTTTTTACTATTTAGCATGATCTAGTAGAGAAGGCTGAATACAGAAGCATAGAGTTGCATGTGTGATTGCTTGAGAAATTTCCAAGAAGATCATAAGGTTGAAAAGATAATGCAGGCTATCAAATAAGTTAACATCAGAGCTGTAATTGGATCTAAATTTGCAAAGTAAGTTGTATGTACCAGATCACAACTGTTGATTACTTTCTAATCATTGTATCAGTTAAATCCTTTAACAAGGTTGACCTAACAATCATTTGTATAAATCCTCTAAAAAGGTGACATTCAGGTGGAATGTTCTAAGTCCTCTAACAAGGCCACTCCTGATAGGGTGATTAAATCCTTTAACTAGGTCACACCTAGCAGTGTGTTATTGTAACCTTTAACAGGGTTGGCTCCTCATAGGGCATCACTTCAGAAGAGTGAAAAGTTGGTAGCATGTTACTTGTGGTTTTTCCTATATTAGGTTTCCACATTAAATACTTGTGTCAACTTGTGTGAATGCTTATGGTTTGTTTTACTATTATGTTTCTACAAGCTAATTTCAATTGACAGTAAACTGCATAATTAAAATTGTTGACTTATGCTACTGCTACCGAGTAGATCTGAACTATAGAAAGTTTTTATTTTCTACATCTAGACCTAAGGATAACTGATTCACCCCTCCCCTCTCAGTTATTCTAAATTCATTCTAACAGAAGATATCCAAAAAAATCCTTACAAACATATCGAATATGAATCTGACTCAGAGAATAGAGGAAAAGAAGAATAAGAAACAAAGTAGGCTTTGACATCTACAAGTAAGACTCTAAGTTATGTACATAAAAATCATTCAAAAAACAAGATTATTGGAGATAAGAACAAAGGATTATCACAAGGAGTAAGGAAAATAAACATCATGTTTTATTGTGTTTAGTATCATAAACTTAGCCTAAGAGTGTAGAAGAAACATGCAATGATCAATGTTGGATAAAATAAATGGAAGAAAAGCTTGATTAGGTAGAGAAGAATCAAACTTGGGAACTTGTCCCAAGACCAAAAAACAAAAAAGTGATTGGAAAAAAGTGGATGGTCAGAAACAAGCTGGATGAAAAATGGAAAAAATTTTAGGATTAACAAGACAAAAATAACAATTACATGAAAAAATATAACCAATATTAGAGAATAATAAACCAAAAATATAAGAGAACACAATACACAGATTTAACATGGTTCACCCAATCCCTGGGCTACGTCCACCAACATCCACACACAATATTATTATTATCCAGTGATGACAATTGAATCACAATACACATTCCCCTTATATCTCAATTCCCCCGTAAAACATACTTCATAATACAAAAACCTAACACTAAGTCAATTTATATAATATTTATGCCTCTTTAGGGTTAGAACATGTCAGCCCAAAAGTTGCATAAAGGTAAAATACTTTCCTTGATAGTACTTTCTTGATCAGTCACCACAATATAACAATATCCCACTTGGGGACTGATTAGACTCCACATAAGCCAACAATTCTCCCACTTGGAGACTAATCCTATAGCTAAATCTCTACCCTATGAATCTCCCACTGGATCCAACCTTCCTAGACTATGTTGTTCTGTTAGACGATTCAATCTAGAAGACCATCCGAAGCTGAACAAGAATTAATCTTCTCCCTCATCACAACCTTTGTAAACATATCCATTGGATTATCATCTGTATGTATCTTTTCTATATTTAATTTCCCATCATCCAAAATTGACCGAATGAATTGATACTACAACTATATGTGCTTTGTCTTTGAGTGAAAAGCATAATTCTTCGCAAGATGAATGA
Organism: Thuja plicata; assembly: GCA_018584345.1. Lineage (NCBI taxonomy): Eukaryota > Viridiplantae > Streptophyta > Pinopsida > Cupressales > Cupressaceae > Thuja > Thuja plicata. The sequence continues at coordinate 1,773,287 of MU227636.1, read as the reverse complement.
CACTCTGACTGTCTGAATACAAATAATTATCCTCCTGTGGATGTCCAAATTCTTCCATGAAGAATTGAAGCGATATCATCTCCTTGGATGTCTCTAAAGAAGAAACATACTCTGCCTTGGTAGTGGATAAAGCATTTACCTTTTTTAACCAATAAATGTAACTCACTGTTGTCCCACCAACAGTATATACAAAACCTATAGTAATCCTCCTTGTATCAATATAACCTACCAAATATGAGTCAACATAGACTTGATCAGTAGTAGTAGAGCCCCCAAAGTCTAAACACTTATTGGATGTACCTCTCAAATATCTTAGAATCCCTTTGACTACAATCCAATGTTCAATCCCAAGGTGACTCATATAACTGCTAACGACTCCCACTACATGTGCAATATCTAGCCTAGTACATGCCATAGCATACATTAAGCTCCCTACAGCTGAAGCATAAGGTATCTTGAACATTTTAGCCTCCTCTTCTAGTGTCTTTGGACACATATCCTTAGTTAATTTCATATGACCAGGCAAAGGTGTACTGGCAACTTTGGCATCCTTCATGGAGAATATATACAACACCTTTTTAACATAATCAACATGAGATAGAGTTAATTTTCTATTCTTCCTATCTCTGCAAATTTTCATGCTAAGGATATGTTTTTCTGCCCCCAAATCCTTCATAGAAAAATATTTTTCTTACTGTTGTTTCAACTCATTAATATGATCCATGTTAGACCCAACTACAATAATATCATCAACATATAAACATAGAATAATGTAGTTGTCATCATTCAACCTCTTCAAATAAACACAATGGTCAGAATTGCATTGAGTGTATCATTCTCATTCATAAAAGTATCAAATTTAATATACCATTGTTGAGGTGCTTACTTCAAGCCATATAAATTTTTTTGCAATCTACACACTAAACTCTTCTTACCATTGACCTCAAATCCCTGTGGCTATACCATATATATTTCTTCATTTAGATCACCATTAAGAAATGTTATTTTAACATCAAGCTGATCTAAAGGAAAATCTTCAGTAGCCACAATCCTTAAAATAGTACGAATAAAATTCATTTTAACAACAAGAGAAAATATCTCATCAAAATCAATACCATGTTTCTGTGCAAATCCTTGTATGACTAATATAGCTTTAAATCTTTTCTTACCTCTATCTTCTTCTTTCAGCCTTTAAATCCATTTACTCTATAAATGATGTTTACCTGTAGGTAACTTACATAAATCCCAAGTCTTGTTTTTCATCAAAGAATCCATTCCTTCTGTCATTATAGACTCCCACTAAAGCTGTGTATCCACAAGCATAACATCATTATAACATTTAGGTTCACCACCATCATTTAATAAAATAGATTAAAAAGATGGTGATCTATCTGGAGGTCTACTTAGCCTTGTTGACCATCTAAAACTAATTGGGGTGTGAGGTAATTGTTGTTTCTATTGTTGCAGAGCATAAGGAACTACTAGAACATCATCTTTTGGAGTATCATCCTATTCTACATAATCATTCTCTTTCTTCTCATATTGTTGCAACAGATCTTTGTACAACACTTTCTCATTGAATATGACATCCCTACTTCTTATAATTTTATGATTTTCAAAATCAAAAAGCCTATATCCAAATTCATTAAAGCCATATCCAAAAAATATACATTTCTTTGATTTTGCTTCCAGCTTGATTCTATTTTCAAAATATATATGTGCAAATGCTTCACAACGGAACATTCTGACAAAAGAATAACTTACCTTCTTACCAGTCCATGCTTCCTTCGGAATACCACAACCCAAAGGAGTAGAGGGACCTCTGTTTATTAAATAAACAATAGTATTTGTAGCCTCTACCCACATGTTTAAGGGGAGCCCAACATGCAATCTCATAATCCTTGCATGCTCCATTATTGTCCTATTCATGCGTTCAGCCATGCCATTTTCTTCTGGAGTCATGTAACCATTTTCTACCCACGAATACCACTAGAGGAACAATAATATTCAAATTATTTTCTACAATACTCACCACCATTATCAGATATGAGACATTTTAATATTTTTCCAAGCTTTTCCAATTTTTAAAAGTTTCAAATACATCAGATTTCTGCCTAAGTAAATAAATCCATACTTTCCTAGTTACATCATCAAAAAAAGAAACATAATAAAGAGAGCCACCAAGGTAAGATGGCCCCCAGACATATGTATGCACAAGCTCTAATTTATCATCTTTCTTTTCTTTCCCACCCTTTAGAAAACTAACTCTCTTTTGTTTCCCATACACACAACTTTCACAGATATCCATATTCACACATTTTCGACCGGGTAAAAATTTCTTTGAATGAAGTAATTTCATACCTTTCTCACTCATGTGCCAAAGTATGTTATGTCATAGTGTTGTTTTGATATCCACAACAACTATTTCATTTTCTACCTTCTCAACTGCAGTAATTGTTCCTGAAAATTCACTTTTCTCTATAACAATTAAAGTACAAGGAACACTATTACCTGTACAAAGATATAAGGTGCCTACTTTCACACATTTTTCTACTACCAAGGAACCTTTTGAAACCTTCCAATTTTTATCATTAAAAGAAATTGTGCAACCCTCATCACCTAGTTTCCCTGCTTAAATTAAATTTCTACTCAGTCTTGGAACATGTGTTACCTCTTGTAGTAGCCAATGATTCTCATTCTGCAACTTAATCTTAATTCTTCCCATCCCAAAAATCTGAAGGGTTCATTATCTCCCAAATAAACTAGCCCAAAATCACCTTGGAGATAATCAATAAAATAACTCCTATGGGGTGTAGCATGAAAAGAAGCCCCTGGATCTAGAACCCATGACTCATACACGTTTTCAAGGGAAAGGAGAAAAAAATCATCTTCAGATCTATTACTTACCATATTTCTCTCCTTATTATCTTCTTGATTGTCTCCTTCCTTATTCTTTCGAGACAAAAAATCTTTCTTCTTATGACCCAATTTTCCATAGTACCCACATTCGTTAGGTCCTCTTGATTGAGACCTCTTTCCCTTTGACATTCCTTGTGATTTCCCACAATTTCTAGAGTTGTTTCCTCTATCTCTCATTCTGCCTCTACTTTCTGCATTCAAAACACTACCTGATGTAGATCCACCTGAGATTTTCCAATGAATATCCTCGCTTATAATAACACCATCAAAATCATCAAATTTTAGGGTGTTTAAATTATAGATAGAGTTACTAACAACCATTATCAAACTCTTCAAGATTTTTGGAAAAGAACACATAATCAAAATAGCCCTAATTTCTTGATCAAAATTTATACTCACAAAAGACAATTGACTAGTAACTATATTAAACGCATTTAAATGATCACTCACTGACCCACCTTCTACCATCTTCATATTAAATAAACACTTCATAAGAAATACCTTATTCGAAGTAGAAGGTTTTTCATACAACTTCGCTAGGGTTTCCATCAACTCTTTAGTTGTCTTTTCTTTTGTAATATTAAATGACATTGATTGTGCCAGGAATAAGCGAATGTTTCCTGGTGCCTTTATATCTAGAATATCCCAATCCTCCTGTGACACAGTTGTCACTTTCTTTCTCACTCCTTCCAATGTTCGACATAAATCCTTCTGATAGAGATAGTCCTCCATCTACATTTTCCTTAACTAAAAGTTTTGTCCATTTAACTTCTCAACCTTCAATTTACCCTCATCTGCCATTACTCCCACTTGACCGTGAGACTCCCACTCGACCGTGAGACTCCCACTCAACCATGAGACCTTCTTGCAAAGGATAAATGAAAAGAATCTTGCTGTGATACCACTTTTTAGGATTAACAAGACATAAATAATAATTACATGCAGAAATATAACCAATATGAGATAATAATAAACCAAAAATAGAAGAGGACACAAGACATAAAGATTTAACATGGTTCACCCAATCCTTGGGCTATGTCTACCAATAACCAGTCCCAATATTATTATTATCCATTTATTAAAATCTGATCGCAATATGAAATCCCCTTACAACTCAATTCTGTCGTAAAACATACATCATAATACAAAACCCTAACCATAAGATAATTTGTACAATCTTTATGCTGCTTTAGGGTAAGAAAATTTCAGCCCATGCATTGCATAAAGTTAAAACACTTTCCTCGATAGTACTTTCTTGACCAGTCATCACAATATAAAAAATGTGATAAGGAACAAGGCAATAATAGTTTGCAAGGGCTACAAACAAATCAAAGGTATTGATTTTGAAGAAACATAAGCCCATGTTTCCGCGATGGAAGCAATCAGAATGTTCTTGGTATTTTCATCTTCAAAGATTTCAAAGTTTATCAAATGGATGTAAATTTGACATTCTTGAATGGAGAATTAAAGGAAGAAGTCTAAATTGAACAACTAGAAGGATTGAAGTTAGAGAGTGATTCATATGTAGTTTATAGGTTGAAGAAAGCATTGTATGGATTCAAGCACGAACCTAGGTCCTGAAATGGCAAACTAGACAAGTATCTATTGCAAAAAAATTAAAATAGATTTTTTGATAGCAATTTATACTAGACAATTAATTTAGACTAGATATTTATTTTTATAGTATAGATTTACAACATAACCTTTGGAGCTAATGATAATATGTGCAGAATATTTTTATAGATGAAATACAGAAATAATTTTAAATGTCTATGAATGGTGAGTTAAATTTCTTACTTGGGTTACAAGTATACCAAAACAACAAACAAATTTTCATTTCTCAGTCCAAGTATATCAAATAAGTTTTGAAGAAGTTTGGGTTGGAAAATTCTAAACCAATTTGTATACCTATTATTACAACATGCAAGTTAACAAAAGAAGATGATTAACCTAAAGCTAATGGACGTAAGTAGAGATCAATTATTAAAGGTTTACTATATTTGACTACTACCAGACCAAATATTATGTATGTTATTTGTCTAGCAACAAGATTTCAGCAACAACCAAAGGAGTCACACATTATTATAGTAAAGATCATTTTTAGATACATGAAAGGCATAGAATAATTTTGATTATAGTATCCTAAGGATTCAAAATTGACTTTGATATCCTATATTGATGAAGATTGGACTGGTTTTGTGTATAACCAGAGAAATGCAAGTGGTGGAGATAATTTTCTTAGCTCTTGATTGGTTGCATGGTCAAGTAAGAAACAAGATTCAGTGCCATTATATGCTACCAAAGCTGAGTGCATTGCATCATATTCATGTTACACTTAAGTACTTTGTATGATATAGACATTGAAGGATATTGACATAATATTTGATGAACCTATCGCAATTTTGTATGACAATACTAGTTCCATTAACATTTCTAAGAATTTTTGACAAGATTCAAGAATGAAATATACATCCAAATTAGATATCACTTCTTGGAGGTGAAGGTGTTTGATAGTGAAGTAAGAATTTAATATGTACCTACCAAAGAGTAAATTGAATATATTTTCACAAAATCATTGTGCAAGGATACGTTTGAATATCTCAAGCAGAAGTTGGGTGTTATACCCCTTCTAAGTCTAAACTAATGTACACTAGGGTATGTATTATTCTAGGGTATTATATGCCTATTATTTTTAGGACTAGTTCTTGGTAGCTTCCTCTTAGAGGTAGCAGAGTGAGTTTTACAGGAAGATTTTTTTTCCTTTGTCATTGTTGTCAAAGAGAGATAATATAAGACTTAAAATGCTGAAATTTCTTAATGTTCTTTTGTCATTGATGAATGTTTCCATCAATGGAAAAAGATATATTTATGTATTGTGATTATAGGTGTTGTCATTAATGGTTTTTATTGATGTTAACTTGTACAGTTATAGTTCTATTTAGCTTTGGTGATCTAGATCTCGCATGGTCCATAGGATGTTCTATAATGTTTAATCTTCGGTTGTGATTGTCAAGCTTCAACTCATGTTGTAATGTATTAAAACACTTTCTTCTGGGTCTAGTCCTATCTAGTTGTCAGTGATTGTGGTTTAGCAAGATAATGTGCATAGTAATGTATAGGTCTTATTTGGTAGCTTTGGATAATGTGATAAGTGGTTAACATGTTTCATTGACCAAGGAGATTTTAGTGTGGTCGACATTTCATTCCTTCTACTGCGGTAATGTATTGGTGCAACCTATTTCAATTGTATGTGGCCAACTTATAAAATAATAATTGATATTGTGCTTGGCCAACATAGATGAGTAGAATAGTATATATGGAGGATGATTTATTTTTTATGAAGAGGTATGTATGAAAGCTATGAAAACTTAAAGTGAAGATATTCAGACATCTTTATGCGACTGTATAAAATTAGTGATAAAATATTATTCTTCAGTGTTGCAGTTCATGTGAAAGATTTCAGTGGTAGAATTATGTCTCATTATTTCTAATTTTGGCATTTATCCAAGTTTCCACTGTGATATCTGGTTTATGTACTTAGGGTAATTATCTTGATAGAGAGTGACCCTTTATTAAGATCACCTTAACAAGTGTCACATTAATTATTGTTCTTATTCATGAGAATTTGTTTCTCTGTGGTTTTCCCCGTCTTGGGCTCTCCACATAAATTTTGTGCTCATTGTGTTTGGTGTTCCTTTTTTCTTTCAATTTTATATCTACTATGTTTATCTGATTGAATGATGTTTTATCTTAATTGACTATGTTAATAAAAAAATTATGACAACTGATTAACCCCCCACCCTCTTAGTTATCCCAGATTGTTCTATATTTTATTCCTAGTTAAGATGTGTTGTGGTTCACTTTTAAGTCCTTTATACTATGGGAATGTTTAGGTACTGACCTAATTTGAATTATCTTAAATTAAGATGCTTGGAAAATCATGGGAGATTATACAAGAATACAGATGGTATAAGTAAAGGACAAATTATTGAGGGAGTGTGTGTAGAACTGAGACAAATGAGTTGGTTGAGTAACTTATAAGTTAATCTGGTTCTTGATTTATTTTTCATTGATGTCAAATTACAATGATTTCAATTAGTGACTAGAACTAAGTATATTTCTCTTCATATTCATTATATTTGTACAATGGGGAAACAAAAGCAAAGGCACAAAGAGGAATTGCTCCTATTTTCTTATTGGATACTTGGAAGGAAGATGAACCAATAGGTTGAAGTAGGATTTAAGCACTAAATGAGTCAATGATGATTTTTTTATTACAATTTGAATGTTTTTTAATTGGATGTTGCAAAATAGAGGGCTAAGTAAGAAAAAAATGACAACTTTTAGTAGAAATAGATAGACAAAAATCATGTAGGAATGTGTAATGACCTAAAAATTTAACTACACTGAAATACTGAGTTGTGATGTAATTTTGAAACCAATTTTGAGGGTATAAAATACCATGGCAGTTCTCTACCTAGGTATAAAATGCCTTGCCCATTGTATACCCTACAAATTTGTTTAAATTTTTCCTAGATTGTTTGTTATATCGTGTGCTTTCTAGATCAATAATGGTAGGTTTGCCACATGTTCCTTCATATAAAAAAAATAGGGAAGAAGGTTGTAAAGAGGGGTTTTACTCAGTCAAAACCCTATTTGGAATGAATCTTTAAATGAAATTAAATAAATTAAAGGGTTTTTTCATATAGCAGAGGCTAGATCTAAAAAATGAAGTATGTCATACCTTGAAAATATAAATGCTTCTTTGAATTTCGCTAAGTATGTTAATATAATGACTTTGACTCAATACAAAAGTGCAAAAGGAAATCATGAAAGACTAAAACCTTGTGTAATAGATGTTTTTGTTTTCCACAATACTTCTTTGAGATAGAAGAAATGACTTGAAGACTTGGAGACTACCATCCTTGAATGAGTGCTTAAATGTGTATAGATATTCTTTCTTTATGGTGGACTCCTTTACTTTTATTTTAATGAGGGAAATAATATTGATCCATGGACAAGATTGCCTTCAAAACACTTTAGAATGTTTGATATATATCTTGTGAATGCTTGGATGCCAAAGAACTCTTGAAATATTGATTACTTGCTTGTTGTTGATAATAGATACATGAGGATGATACAAAAATAAAGAGAGATAGGCCTCTTACATACCTATCACAATATTCAAGGGTTAAAATTCTAGAAGGCTAAGAAAAAATCCAAATACCCCACTAAATTACCAAGATGGCCCTTCAATTTAAACATTAGATCAAAATATGGGGTATATAATTCCTAGGGCTTTCTATAACTAGCATAGAATGCCCAGGCTATTATATACTAACTAAACAAGGCTAAAATTTGGACAATGGGCCCTGGGAAATTAGGGGATTCCAAATGGAAAAAATTATTACATAGGGGCTATGTGATCAAATAAGTTATTGTATTGGCGAAATAATAGAGAACACTTAGAAATAAGATATTTCCTTGATTTATAAAAAAAAAACAAATGAAATAACATAGGACCGATATTTGAATTTAGGTATTCATTAAGTGCCATGTGAAGTCCTACCATGCATGTTTTAGGAAAAACACACAAATGTGGGTGCTAAATAATAATGAAATTATATAGACCAATAGGATTCTTCCAATTTATGATGGTTCATTTAGCCCCAAATTTAGAATTTATATGATACAACCTTGTGTGTTTGTGTGTGTGTGTGTGTGTGTGTGTGTGAGAGAGAGAGAGAGAGAGAGAGAGAGAGAGAGAGAGAGAGAGAGAGAGAGAGAGAGAGAGAGAGAGAGAGAGAGAGAGAGAGAGAGAGAGAGAGAGAG
>MU227636.1:1673437-1764486 GCA_018584345.1 Thuja plicata | reverse complement strand
GAGAGAGAGAGAGAGAGAGAGAGAGAGAGAGAGAGAGAGAGAGAGAGAGAGTTGTATTATTATATTTACAGTCATCCCAAAGAGAAACATAACAAGAATTGATGGTCTATCAATGTGTAGTATGGTATGCAACTTTACCTTTACAAATTTGTGCATATGATGGCTTAGATACTTTTCCACATAGAAAAACTTATGAAATGTTTTGCACATAGAAGCTTATGATATTAGTCCTATGAAAAAAATTATCTTGGTATGGATCCATATAGGTCATTAGTCTAAGGATTAATAAAAGAAATCTGTTAAAGCAGTGATAAAAGAATTCATTCTCAAGAGCAAAAAAAAGTAGCCACTCGTAGGGATGTTAAAAGAAGTTTGTCTAAGTACCAATAAAAGTAGACAATCTAAGGAGAAATAAAATTTTAAAATGCACACAGAGCCTACAGGTATGCCCCCTCCTTTTGATGAAAAGATAGGAGTATGGTGGCATCATAAGGAAAATAAAACAAGTATTCCTACTTCCAACAATAAGGAGATATTCTTAAAACAACAATGTATGCTATAACCTTAGAAAAGAGTGAATACTCTTATTAGCCAAATAATAAAAGTCACAAAAGGATATTTACAAATGGGAAGATACCCTAAAAAGGAAAATATCTTGGTTACAATACATCTACCTTCAATAAGATACGTTAAGCAAATAGAACATCTTCAAGATAAAGAGGGGGAGGAGAACAAAATCCCGTTGTTTTAGCCCCCTTATTGGTAGGTTAAAAAGGGATTCTTGATGAAGAATGATACACTTTGAGCCCCTGAGTAAGGATAACTTCTTAGGATGAACACAGTTTTATAAGGAATAGGTTTTCATAAGGGATGCACACCTCTTGTATAAGAGGGAATACCAAATCAAAACGAACAATTCCATCTAAGAAAAGAATATCAAATGATAAAAAAATGATGTTGTACTAGATAAAGTGAATCCTTGGAAAGGTAAACAAGGAAAGGCCTTTCCCCTCAAGCGTGAGTATAATGGAAAAAATATTTAATACGCTGTATACCCTAAGTGCTAGATATTTAATAATAAACATGTGCTTTCAAGCAAGGATAAGGTTGTGAACAAGGATGTAAATGTTTTGAGAAAGAGAAGGTCCTCATGTAAAACAAAAAAATCCATGAAAGATAGGATATCATGTCATAAAAGAAACTAGTCAACAAAGTAATAATGGATCTTTTGGAAAGGAAGAAAAACATCATACATTCCCTAAGTGGAAGATAATAAAAATTCTCTTGGAACCCTGAAAATATTGTTAGATAAGATAATGAGTCCTTGCGTGAAACAAAGGATTTCATGCTAGAAAGAATGTACCAACATAAAAGATGCAGACTAATAGAACGAAAAATCAAATATATGAAAGGAGAAAAAGGAAGTACGACACATTATGAAAACTCAATGGAAAAATAATTACAAAATATCTACACTTTGGAATAAGGATGATGTTGTAAAAGGAATATCAATCTCTAAGGAGAAAGATACTAGAAGAAAAAAATCCCTATATGGAAGGACATCATAGTATAGAAGAATCAACCAACAATGACATAACGGATCTCTCAAAAGGAGGTTGAATAAGATAGAGAGATATTGGCCCCAAGCGGAAAGACAAGGGAAATAACCTATTATGATGATCACAATGAATATCATGGAAAACCAAAAGAACCCCCAATGATGTAAGCTACTAAGATTACATTATGGGGAACAACATGATAAGAAATAAAAATTCTAAGGTATTTTTATATCAAGAAAAAGCATGATATCTATTCTTAAATAAATAAGAGATTGATCTACTAAATTTTGAACAAATTGTCTAAATTGAATATAGTTGCCTAAAGAACTTTTATTGCTATGATCAAAAGGAAATTAAAAAAATCACCATTATGATTTCTTTGATTATTTAGAAAATATCTAAAAGGAAAACCAATTTTAGTATCATACTAAAGTATCAAAAATATTTTCTTAGTCAAAGCAAAATGGTCATCAAAAAGAGGTGTACCAATAGATGTTGTTGGTAAAAGAATGTCTAAAGGAGGATTTTGTGATGAAAAAGGATCAAAGGAAGACAAAGTTGTGACTTGTGGTATTAACCGTAGAACACATTTAGTAACTTCTGTAGGAGGATCTATATGAATTTTAATACATTTTTCATGAAAATTAAGACCTTGTCCACTATAGCCTTGTTGAGCAGTAATGTCATAGCCCACATTGTAATTAGATTTTAATATAGATGGAGAAGGACATTCATTTTGATCTTAATTAAAGTGTGTTCTATAAATAGGAATAGGAAGGGAAATTTTTTCTTTCGGTAGATTAGGATTCCTATTACTATTCCTATCTTCTATAGATGAAGATGAAGAGGAAGTTTTTTTAAAATCTTCATGTCTACTTGATGTTATTCATGGAAATAAATCATCAATAAAATAGTTAACATCAATACTATGATAAAATGAAGAATTCTTTAACACATATAAAGAAGTACACAAAGCAGCTTCCCTAAGTTAATCCATTAAGTTGGGTTGAGGAGAAGAGGATATAGGTCTCACTAATATGGGATTGGTAGGAGGTTGATCTCTATCCTCATGATTAATAGAAACCATTGGAGAAGTATTAAAGTGGTTTATGCTAATGTCATCTTTAGGTTCATCAATAAATATCATTATGTAGTCAATATAATCCATGCATTTTGGTAAAAGTTGAATGAGAAAACCACATGAAATATTAATAAAAGTCTTCAAACATTCTTTATAAGGAAGGAAGATAGTTGAATGTCTCATAATTTCATACACAAGAATACCATGAAGGAATATAAACATTATTAATTATATAAAATATATAAAAAGAAGTATGAAGAAATGCAATAACATGAGAAAAAACACACTAATCTAATTTAGTAAACTTCATGAAAGCTACCCAAATTACATATACAAATGCAATGTGTGAGATCTAGAGACAAAGTAAAAAATGGAGATCTGACACATGGAAATATAACACCAAAATCAAAATGTCCAAATGTCATACGTTGATTTCACCAAAATGAATAGTGGAAAAATAGAAGCAAATACACAAAGGAGATTGCTCCTATTTTCTTATTACACACTCAGAAAGAAGATGACACAATAGAATCAAGTAGGAATCAAGCACTAAATGAGTCAATGATCCTTCAATGAATATGATTTGAATGGTTTGTAATTGAATGTTTCAAGGTAGAAGGCTAAATAAGGAGAATTGACAACTCTCAATATATAAACAAACATACATAAATAAAGAAAGAACCTATTGTAGGCTTAATGGTCAAATACATAGAAATAATATCTTGTGATCTTAATTTGAAGCTAATATGGAGGGTAGAGAATTCCCTAGTCAATTTTTACCCGAGTATAGAATGGATTTCCATTGCATACCATACAATTTTGTCAAAAGCTTTCTCAGATTGTTCCTACACACCAAAACAAATGGTGATGAATATTTCAATGAGGGGTTTTCCTTATTCAAACCCCTATTTGGAATCCACCTTGAAATGAAACAAAATAAATGAAAGGGTGTTGCTATATAATAGAGGCTAAATCTGAAAAAAAAATGAAGTATGTCACAACTTAGCAATGTAAATGCCTCTTTGAATGCGATAAAGTATGTTAATACAATAGCTTGGAATTAAAAAAAAAATTAAAAGGAAATCATTCAAGACTAAAACCTTGTTTACAAGAGATGTTTTAGTTTGCCACAATGCTTGATTAAGATAGAATAAATGACCTGAAGACTTGGATACTAGGATGCTTGAATGAGTGCTTCAATGTGTCAAGATTTGCTTCCTTGATGGTGGAATCCTTTACTTGGCCATGAATCAGGGAAATAAACTTGATCTATCATGAATATTTCCTTCAAAACACATTAGAATGTTTTACATATTGCTTGAGAAATATTGGATGGTAAAGAGATCTTGAAATCTTGATTCCCTGATTAATTTCTTCATTTTTTTTGATACTGAATGTGTAATAATAATACCAAAATGAGGAGAGTTAGGCCACATATATACTCTCACAATATTTCAGGGGTTAAGACTCACAAAGACCAACCAAATTTCCAAATACCTCACTATATTTCTAAGGTGGTCCCCTTATTTAAATCTTATCTCAAAACAGGGGGTCTAGAATGCCCATGACATTCTATAATAGGTATATAATGACTGCGACATTGTATACTAATCAATTAGGGCTGAAATTTGGAGCATGGGCCCTAGATAATTAGTGGATGCTAGATTATAAACTATGACTGATTTTAAATTCCTCACTGAATTCAAAGGCCACAAATGATGACATAGGTCCTATGTAGTCAAATAAATTATTGAATTGAATATATAATAGAAGAGAACACTTAGAAATAAGGTTTTTCCTTGATTTAAAATGAAATTAAAATAATATAGGACCCAAATTTGAATTTAGGTATTCATTAAGCACCATATGACATCCTATCATATATGTTTACATGGTAAAAACACACTAAGGTGGGTGCTAAACAATCAAAAAATTATATACATCAATAAGGTGCTTACAAATTACGATAACACAATATTACATATATCTTCCTAATATATTGGTATATTGTTAGAGACTAGTTGGACAAGATAGATTCAAGATTTTGTGGTTTATAATAGAGTACAGTGGAATTCACATTTTTCTATGTATGACTATCAATGACGGTGCCTCTATGTGATATGCGTCTTTCAAATTTCTCCACTTGACATTTTTTAGTGGTGTGGTTCTATAAATGACTTATTAATGTCCTTATCTTCATTCAATTTAATTGGCAAAAGATTTTTGGCTTCAAAGATTTGGTTTCAAAGTTTGGTGTTGTTTCTACTCTAGGTTTGACCTACCTCAAGTGTTTACACTTCAATTATTTTTCTTTGTATGTGAAAGATGGAATGTGTAAGACTTAGGAAGGACCGACATGGGGGATTGAATCAGTGCATCAGTATTCTTAACTTTCTTAATCCAATAAAAAAGTTGAAACCCCAAATAACTTAAAATAAGTAGAATAAGATGAACACACATAACATCATAAAACTATTATATTTTTATGAGAAAAACCCTGTTAAGAGAATACCCTGGTGGGAATTGAACCCCCAATATATCTCACTACTATAGTAATAAGTACCCTGTTAAAGGTAATAGTGCATATAAGAGGGAATGCACATGCATTCAGGCTTACAGCCTAGAGATGACAACTCAATACAAAACAAAAATCTAACCCTTCATTGGGTTCACCAATTAATTACAATGAAATTATGGATAGGCCTTACCATCCCATAACTAAACTCATAAATAACATCAATTATGCCAATATAGTTCTGATGAAGATCCACAAACTATCACAAAATGATTCTCAGAACTGTTAATCTTCAAATAACATCATGTACAACTTGTTCATCATCATCATCATCATATCATACTTATCACATTCAAAACTTGATCTTATATCCAAAATATTAAATTAGTCAGCCTAAAAAACATATATTGAAATGTGTAGAAGATTCCATGATACCTTGACTAAATCACCACATAATAGCTTGTTATTCAAATAGAGTATCCTCCATAGTCGTCTCTTATAAAAAAGATCATCAAAATGATCATATTATTGATATGATAAGATTGATGATCAATACAATGTACTACTAACTCTGCATTTTATAATTCTCTATTTGCCCAATATAGAGAGCATCATATCTCCATCATACTACATCACAAAAATATGCGATCATATGATTAGACATATCATGATGTCTACTTATAATCTTTACCTTCGCATCATCTAATACATTAACCTCTATCCATATTGACTCGATCTTTGAACCTGTATTTAGTATTGTTCTTCATACTTAGATGATTTTCATAACCAAAGCAATCGGCAAACAAAATAACTGATAGGTGGCCAAGAGTAAAGTGTATAATTGTAATCAATAAAAACATACCATGCATTAGTAGTTGTCTTTTTCCAATAGAATGCAATACATATAATTCTATTTTTAGTTCAAGATATGGTGTGTTTTTGTCCACTTCCCATTCCTCCCTACTGCAGGAATGTTTAGTATTAACCCAATTCAATTTTTTTTGGATAACTTGTTTGGCCAACAGCGGGAGACTTCACAAATAAAGGATCAGTACAAATAAGTATAAATCAAAATGGATTTGGTAAAGCATGTGGTATTCATGTACACAAGTTGTGTGATTTCTCTGAAAGTAGGTAATTGAGTAAAGAGGATGAATAAAAGATGATCTATTTCCTTTCATGTTTGAGGTGTTGTGAAGTGTCTTTAAGGATAGTTTAGATATTCAAGTGTTATTTACTCAAAGTACTGATCCAAAGTTATCTATAGATTAGTTGGTTTTTTGTGGATTAGTGGTGGATCTTTTCTCTTGTATCCTTCTTTGGGCAGTGAACCCCTTGGTAGTGAGCCTTTCTTTGTAAAAATAACCTTAACCAGTTTCACCCTAATAGGTGTTCACATATTTGAGAATATTTTTCTCCATCATTTTTCCCTTAACAAGGTTTTCCATGTAAATATTTAATGTTTCGTGTGTTTTATGGTTATTGTGATTTTCATGTTTACATGTTTCTACAATTATAGATTAAAGTAAGTTGGAGGAATTTATCAAAAAATTAAATTTTATAAAAATTTGTGGACAATTAATTCACCACCACTCTTAGTTAACTTTCATATTAAACAACTTGATATAGCCTTGTTTCTTCTTTCCATTCCTACATCCCCTTTTCATTAAGGACCTATAATCTAAATATTAAATCTCATAGGAGGGAATTGGCCAACCTGGTTGGTATATTCAAAGAAAGGAGCTAACCTAGACAACCTTTTCCATTATGTTTTATCTAAACTTTGAACCATAACGCTCTTGGTGGTAGACTACAAAATTTAAACTCCCATTGGATTTCTTCAATTTTTAATATCTAAAATGTTTGTAAGGGATATATAAGAAACCTCTCTCTCCTCATTTGAATATGACATCCTAAACTCAAGGTGAATTCCAAACCCTTTGGAATCTCAATAATTCTAAGATAGATTTCAATCATCCAACACATTTTCAAATGCAAACTTCTCCATTTTAGAAAGCTTCTCTCCCTTGTTCAATTCCAAGAAGAGGAGATCTCAATCGTGCAAGAAAATCAAACTTACCAGCACACGAATAGCAAGCTGAGTTTATTTGTTTCTTAAGGTAAGTGCGATCAACCATCATAATATTGTTTATTTTAGGAGTATTTGTAGATTGAGGCATTTGTGAAAGGAATACTTAATACATCTTGAAAATTCAAGACCCTATAACAACATAAATGAATACTTCAATCATATTCATAGACATTATGACTTAAAGTCCATTTGTTGATGTATAAAATTACATTTGTAGATATAACCTCTACTTTATACCATCACACTTTGAATTCAATTATATTTCATTTAAATTTAAATTTTGATTCCTTGAGTGGGATTTGAGTGAGGAAAATTGTTCTCTAATTAGCAATTTATCTCTTTTCAATGTGTAGGAATAGGTGGGAAAAATTTGGGATCAGATCTAGAAAGTATAGGATGTTAGCCACATTATGTAATTGAAATTAGTTTAAAGTAAAGAGAATAGGTCAGCCCAATCAATGTGGTCCCAGGAATAGGTTGGTCCAACTGACCCAATCCTTCCAACTCGGCTCCAAATTAAATCTTTGGGTAAGTTATAGTAATTGGGTTATATTTCTGGTAGTACAATTTTTCTTTTAGTTCCCTATTAGTGTGTCTGTATGCTAATAGTTAATTTTGTTCTTTATTCTACCCTGAATCTTGCATTTTCCCATAAATTCTATATTCATGCACTAACTCTTGAATTGCATAGAAGCAAAGGAAACCATTTGCTTCCACCTTGTGCTTGATTCCCTTTCGACAGTAAGTGTTTCATAATCCTTCCAATGAAACATAAAGGATATGGGGTCACATTCATTTTATTATGTGGACTAAACCTCTCAACAACTTTTCCCTATGTTACAAGAGATAATAGGGCTGAGCTTCCTAGTTGACCCATTCATCCTAGAGAAAGAATTACATTTTAAGATCTAGCTTCTTTTCCTATTTTCTTTCATTAGTGTGTGTGTGTGTGTGTGTGTGTGTGTGTGTGCACATACATATACAAATACATTGTTGATGACAATTATTCAATTGTGTATTGTCATGAATGTTTACACAAATGTAGTGATGTTACACAAATGTCTATACCCTAAACTGAGCATGGTCAGTGTATGCCACATACTCTCAGGCATTGAAGAAGACCAAAGTGATTTTTAGTTCCAACTGAGTTCACTCAGGCATTACAGTAATGGTCGGGCATTGAGGGACTACAGTATTAACTGAGCTAAATATTTAGTGTCAGCTAACTAATATCAGTTTACACTTTTTGTTTAATTGGTTATATGCAACCGACATACTTAAGTATTATTTTTTATTTGGAAGGTTATTCAAGCCGACTTGACAAGGCTTATCATATATATACAAGGTCAAGTTTGGACTAAATGTGTGAATGAATTAAGATACAAAAAGTGGAGGCAAAATCAGATGGGATTTTTATTAAGGACATAATAGACAGAGCTGCAATAGAATATTTGATTAGTAAGGATTTAGTTTTAAAGCTACAATAGTGATCTGAATAAGAAAAGGTAATTGCTTCTAAAAATAGGTCAATCCATTGTTACTATCTAACAATTGTAGAAGTGATCTAAAATCTCTTTACAGAGTAGACTTAATGGCCCCTTTTAAATCCTCTCACAAGGTGATATTTGTACATTGAAGTGTTTGAAGACCTCTAACAAGGCCAGTCCTTACAGGGTGATTAAATCCTCTAACAGGGTCACACCTAACAGTGTGTTATTGTAATGTTTAACAGGGTTGGCTCCTAACAGAGCTTACTTCAGAAGAGTGAAAAAATAGTGACTAGTTGTAATTGGTGGTTTTCCCAAATTGGGTTTCCACGTTAAATCTTGGTGTCATCTGTGTACATGTTATTTAATTTATAAGTTATGTTTTTGCACTTAATCACTAAAGGATAATCACAGTTAATATCTTAAAGTTTTCTTTGTTAACCAAGTGATAGAAGAATATCTATGTTAACCGAGTAATAGTGAAGAGTTTGTTTAAGACATCTAAGGGACTTGGATTTGTTTTGGTGGTAACTAATTCACTCGTCCACTCTCTGTTACTCAACTCATTTCAAACAGTTGGTATCAGAGCACCAACTCCTTATTGGGAAGGTTTCAAGGCCTAAGCTTAAGGTTAGAGATTTCTTATAGAAGGGAGATCCCCAAGCTTAACAAAGACAACTTCACTGCATGTCAAGATTTAATGAGGCTACATTTATCTACTATTGGAGACACTAGTTTGTAATTCTTAGATCAAAAATATGTGGAACCACTGAGACCTATGTCTGCGGATCAAATGGTGGACATGAAGCATCATAACATAATGATAATTGATATAGCTTCTTCACTCAGCTATTCCAAATGTGTTGAAGTCAAGGACTACCCTACTACCTATTATATGTGGAAGAAACTACATGAAATACATGGAGGAGATGACAATGTAAAGTGAGCCAAAGAAGAAAGTCTCAGAGGTTAGTTTGATCAGATGAAAATGAAAGAAGGAGAAGACATTACAAAATACAGTGAAAGAATCAAGAAAAGTGTTAGTGCAATTAGAGCTGTCGGTTCAGTAATTGAAGACAAAATAGTGGTTAGCAAGGTATTGATAACTTTACTTCCTATCTATGCAATTAGAGTTCCAGTTATTCAAGAGATGATGTGTAGTAATGATATAAATCTAGATGGATTGGTTTGAAGGCTTACAACTTTTGATTTGGACAATTTTGACAATTATTCAAATAATCCTAGCAATCTTGAGTCTTCATTCAAAGCTAAATTAAACCTTGGTAAGATGAAAGGAAAATATATTGACGGTGACAGTGATGATGATTCTGATGATGAAGATCTAGAAATCACTAAAGCATTACTTGCAAATAAGGTTGCCAGAGGAAAGTACAAAGGAAGAATACCATTAATTAGCTTTTCATGTAATGAGGTTGGTTATATTGCTACTAAGTGTCCAAATAAAGAAGACAAAGGTGAGAGAAAGTTCAACATGTACAAAGGAAAGAAAGATTTCAAAAGCTACAAGGAAAAAGGTAATAAATCTTATTATATTGCAAAAGATTCTAAGAGTGATGAAGATGAAGATGAAGATGAAGATGAAATGGTTTACATTGCTATTAAGGATGAGTCAGACAATGAAGAAAATGAAATGACTACACTTTTCTCTCATATTAGCAAGAATGACACATGGATAATTGATAGTTGTTGTCACCACATGACTGGTGATAAAACTAAATTTGAACATCTTGAGCACTATGATGGTGGGAGTGTCAGTTATGGGAATGATGAACTGTTCTATGTGAAAGGTAAAGGTTGCATTGCTCTAACTGAAGGAATGAAATGTGACAATGCTTATTAGGTTGAAGGACTAAGGCGTAATCTAGTAAGTGTGGCATAATTGAATAACATTGGTTTAAAGGTAGAATTAAAGAATGGTAAGGCCAAGCTCCTAGATGGTAAGGGAAACCTAGTTGGAACTGGCAGGCAAACAAAAGGTAATCCATTTTATCTTGATCTCAATGAAAGTTCATGGTTTATTGCACAAGTAGAAGAAAGATGGTTATGACATAAAAGGTTGTGTGATGTGAATTTTGATAACTTGATCATCATAAGAAAGAACAAAATAGTAAGAGGTATTTCTATTTTGAAGAAACCTGAATTGGCAATATGCAAACAATGTCAAATTGGGAAGATGGGCAAAACTAGTTTCAAGAGAAAGAATTACAATACATAAGAAGTCTTCGAGATAGTGCATACTAATTTGTGTGGACCAATTGGAACAACAAGTTACACAGGAGTGAAGTATTTCATTTTATTTGTTGATGACCATTCTAGAATGATGACTATTATGTTTTTCAAAGATAAATTAGAAGCTTTTCAGAAATTCAAGTGGTACCTTACCAGAATTGAGAAGGAAATAAGAAATAAACTTAAATGCCTAAGATCTAATAGAGGAGTTGAATTCAATTATAATGAGTTTAATGAATTGTGCAATGAAAGAGGAATCAAGAGAGAAGTATCTGCCCTAGGTACACCGCAGCAAAAAAGGATAGCATAAAGAAGGAACAAATCCATTATGGATTGTGCAAGAACCTTAATGATTGAAAATAATGTTTCTCCCAAACACTGGAAGGAATCCATCAACACTACAGTAGACACCTTGAACAAAGTTCAACAAAAGAAAGAGAGAAGTGAATAATAGACCAGTAAAGAGCCTAAGGACTACAAGAACTTTGTGTATTATGAACTTGATACTATACCTAAGACACAGGCAATGGTGATTGGACATCAACCATGTCAACCACTAAATTCATTACCAAAAACCTTGTCGCAAACCGAGCTGCTAACTGTTGAAACTGAGTCACAGACAGAGGTAACCGAGTCTCAGACTGAAGAAACTGAGTCATAGACAGAGGGAACCGAGTCAGAGATAGAGACACTCAATTCATAGATAGAGGCACCCAAGTCTCATAAAGTGGAACCCGAGTATGAGTTTGATGAGTAGAACAAAATGTTTGAGCATGGTGAACCTAGTGGACCAAGCCCAAAATAAAAGAGGAAGGAACCTATACTTGCAAAATATGTTGGAAGGCATCATGCACCTAAGAAAATAAATGGAGACCAGACATAAGGTATATTGACAAGGAACAAACTTAAAGGTACATGTTTTCTTAGTGAAATTCAACCTAGAACCATTAAAGATGCATTTAATGATGAAAGCTGGATAGCAGCCATGAATGAAGAGATTGAGCATATAGAAAAGAATAAAACCTGGACTCTTGTACCTAGACCAAAAGGAAAAAAAATGTGGTTGGTACTAAGTGGGTTTTCAGAAACAAGATGAATGAAAAAGGGGAAGTTTCCAAAAACAAAGCAAGATTAGTTTGTAAAGGACATGCTCAAGAAGAGGGTATTGGTTATGGAGAAATTTTTTCTCCTATTCCAAGAATTGAAGGAGTTAGAACTCCTTTGGCATACGGATCACATAAAGGATTCAAGGTATATCAAATGGATGTAAAATCTGTATTCTTGAATGGAATCCTAGAAGAGAAAGTCTATATTGAGCAACGTGAGGGTTTTGTAGATCCTAACAAAAGGAATATGGTTTGCAAACTGCACAAAGCATTGTATGGATTGAAGCAAGCTCCTAGAGCTTGGTATGAAAGATTGCATGGTTACTTGATAAGTATTGGATTTCAAAAAACAAATAAAAATAGTAGCTTGTACATCAATGAAGGACCTCAGAATAGGATACTATTAGCAGAGATATTTGTTGATGATATACTATTTACTGTACATGATGATTTATGCAAATAATTCTCTAAAGCTATGAGTAAGGAATTTGAGGTGTCTATGTTTGGAGAAATCAAATTATTTTTTTGGTTTACAAGATAATCATATGAAGGATGATATCTATGTTACTCAGTCTAAATACATCAAAGAGATACTGAAGAAATGTGGGATGGAAGATTCCAGACCAGTTGGGACACCTATGTCTACTGGACATAAGTTGTCTAAGGATGATGATTCAAAGGTGGTAAATCAGACTACCTATATATCCATGATTGTTAAACTTCAATATGTTGTTCACACAAGACCTGATATTGCATTAGCAGTTGGTATTGTTGCAAGGTTTTGAGAAAATCCTAGAGAGAATCATTTGATGACTATCAAAAGGATTCTGAGATATCCTAAGTGTATTGAAGATTATGGATTATGGTATAAGAAAGGAGGAAACTTTGATTTGAATACTTTTACTGATGCTGATTGGGAAGGAAGTGTTGATGATAGAAAGAGCACAAGTGGTGGAGCATTATTTCTTGGTAAGAGGTTAGTCTCTCGGACAAACAAGAAACATAACTCTATTTCTCAGCCTACAACAAAGGCAGAGTATGTTGCTGCAGTAGTGAATTGTTCAAATATCATATGGTTCAAACAGTTGTTGTCAGGTATGAAGGAGGAAATCAAAGAACCAATTATTATCTACTGTGACAACACTAGTGCTATTAACATTTCAAAGAACCTTGTGATGCATACTAAGACTAAACATATTGCAATAAAGTATCATTTCTTAAGAGAATTGGTTCAGGACAAGGAAGTAAGATTGGAATATGTGAATACTAAAGAACAAATTGTAGATATATTCACCAAACCATTACCTAAGGATGCATTTTTGTATCATAGAGGAAAGGTAGGGGTGATTTCCCTAACTGAGGCTCACTAATGGACATACTAGTGATGCAGCAACCGAGCTATAGGACAGATTTAACATGTTGATGCAGATTGTCAGAGCTTCTTTCATATAAATAAGTACAAACATGTACATTACAACTTCATTGGATGTGTATTGGATATAGTCTTTGGCATTGGTTGTCAAAGACAGAGAGCTTATTGATGTCATGCAAAATTAATTATCAAGGGAAAGATTATTGATGACAAAGGGGGAAATTTTATCAGAAACAAAGATTCATGTAAGAGGGAGAGTTTCTTGAGTGATTATGAAGATAGAGGGATTTTTCTGGATGACAATCAGAATGAAGGTAAGGAAATTAAACTATTAAGTTTATCCTCATTGTTGTTGCTCTAAAATTCTTTCTATTATGACATGTTGTGTTTTCGTCAATACCAAAGAGGGAGATTGTTGATGAAAATTATTCAATTATGCATTATCATTGATGTTTATACAAATGCAGTGATGTTACAGAAATGTCTATACCCAAACTGAGCGCAGTCAGTCTATGCCAAGTACTCTCAGGCATTGAAGAAGACCAAAGTGATTTTCAGTTCTAACTGAGTTCACTCGGGCATTACAGTAATGGTCAGGCATTGAAGGACTACAGTGTTATCCGAGCTAAATATTTAGTGTCATTTGACTAACAATAGTTTGCACTTTATATTTAATTGGTTATATGCAGCCAACATAATTAAGTATTATTATTTATTTGGAAGGTTATTCAGACCTACTTGACAAGGCTTATCATATATATACAAGGTCAAGTTTGGACTGAATGTGTGAATGAATCAAGATATGAAAAGTGGAGGCAAAATCAAATGGGATTCTAATTAAGGACATAACAGACAGAGTTGCAATAGAATATTTGATCAGTAAGGATTTGGTTTTAAAAACAGAATAGTGATTTGAATCAACAAAGACAATTTCTTCTCAAAACAGGTCAATCCATTATTAATCTCTAACAGTTGTAGTAGTGATCTAAAATCTATTTACAGAGTAGGCTTAACAGTCTTTTGTAAATCCTCTCACAAGGTGAGATATCTACATTGAAGTGTTTGAAGACCTCTAACAAGGCCACTCCTTACAGGGTGATTACATCCTCTAATAGGGTCACACCTAACAGTGTGTTACAGTAACCTTTAACAGGGTTGGCTCCTAGCAGGGCTCACTTCAGAAGAGTGAAAAATAATGACTTGTTGCAATTGGTGGTTTTCCCAAATTGGGTTTCCATGTTAAATCTTGGTGTCATCTGTGTACATGTTATTTACTTTATGCTTTATGTTTCTGCACTTAATCACTAAAGGATAATCACAGTTAATATGTTAACATTTTTTTTGTTACCTGAGTGACATCATAATATCTATTTTAACCGAGTAATAGTGAAAAGTTTGTTTAAGACATCTGAGGGAGTTGGATTTGTTTTTGTGGTAACTGATTCACCTCTCTCTCTCTCTCTCTCTCTCTCTCTCTATATATATATATATATATATATATATATATATATATATATATATAGATATATATATCTTTCTCTCTATCTTTCGCGTTCTCCTTCTTTCTAGACCTTAATATCTATATATATCTTTTCCTCTATATGTCGATCTAAATATTTTCATTTTATATATTCCTCTATCTCTATCTAGTTATCTCTCTATCATTGTTTACCACTATATCACTTCCTCTCTTTATATATCACCTCGTACCTTGATCTTTATCTTTTAAACTCTGATTCTATCTATTAAACTTTCTCTTCCATATCTATGCATTCCTCTCTCCCCTCTCTTTTTATCTCTCCATATATTTCCACTCTCTCGGCCTTTCTCTCATACTTTTCCATCTCCATCTCCATCTCCATCTTCTTCTCTATCTCTATCTCTTTACCCCTATATTTTTCTCTTCCACCATCGATCCCTCCCCCTATCTATTCCTATCTCTACATGAACCTATTGGTAAGGAAAAATGATTATATTCCTGATTCAAATTTTTTGTTCCAGTTATAGTTGGATCTTTGTAACTGGATACATGGTTGATTTGAAGCTACCAATTCTCCATTAAAACCTTTGTTGTACAAGCAACAATTTTTTAAAATGATCTATCAATTGACTAGACAAATCTACGCAAAAAAAAAAGTATACCAAAAAGGTACAATTGCTAATTTTATATTTTTTATTACAACAAAAGAAGAAGTTGATAGGCCAAGAAAATACCATCCACGAAGAATCCAGGAATAAATTCTAAAAATACAGAAAACTTATACAAATTTGCATGACATAAATAATGTGGTAGAGGAAGTTAAAATAATGTTTGGATGCCTGCGTAGAATTAATTTATAGTACAAAGAAAACTCGCACAATACTCTAATTTACCCCAGGACTTTATTTCCTTTGTTGTCCAACAATTCTGCAACCTTTATCTTTTGCTAACAAAAGCAATATCAAAGTTTCGCTTGCTAAAATTTTCGGATTCGTATAAGAGACTGGTGAAGCTACCAATTTCCCCTCCACCAACGTAGGACAGGACATATGGTTTAGTACAAGCGGGAGAGGTTGCGTGCAGACCTCTTCGCAACGGTTCAAACAGGTTAGAAACGACCGTTTGTAATGGGAATCTTCGTTCCATTTCTCATAACGTAGTTTTATATTCTAAAAGTGATCTTCCTATTTTGATCTATTGTAGTTTAGGAGGGGCAACTGTAATCTTAAGGGTCTGTTTGGTGCATGGAATAAGGTTTGGACCTGTTTGGTGCACTTGGAAGATGGCTGAGAATTAATCTATTATACATTTGATCCTATAATGTAGAATTGGAATAAGGATTATTTTTCATTTTTTTAACTTTAATTAATTTGAACATTATGTATTTTTAACTTATTAAAAAATTATAATTATAAGAAAAAACATTTTCTTATAAATTTTAATTTTTGAACTTATCATTTTTGTTGCTGTTCTTTTAATTAAAATATATAAGTATTTTAACTTATATATTTTTTAATTAAAATATGTATTATTAATTTAAAAATAACAATATTCTAAAAAAAATTATTTTCTTACAAATTTTAATTTTTGAATTATTAACTTAGAAAAAATAAGATTATATAAAAAAATTATTTTGTTACAAATTTTAATTTTTTAATTATTAACTTTAAAAAAAAAATTATTAAAAAAAATTAAGATTATAAAAAACAATAAGATTATAATTTTTTTTCTTTCCATAAAACCTAAAGAGCGTCACGGATCCGAGGACTTATACATTTTGTTATAATTTCAAATCTATAAATAGCTTATTTCGAATACATGAAAAACTTACTCTAGAAAAAAAAATGAATTCTAAATTTTTTTTCGAATTAATTAATCGAAGCATTGCCCAAAAATAGAAATTAATTCTCACATTAAATAATGACTATTCTGAAGTTAATACCAAGAACAAAAAAATGACGTTAATCATATTAATCATCACAAGTTTTGAAATTGTTTTCTCAACTTCTCCCTTTCTTATAATTACCTACCAATGAAAAACTTAAATATCCAGCCCTGTAAATTTATGGACATCAACAGTATTTGAGCTTATAAACATTACAAAGCAAGGCTAAATTTTAGTTCTTCCGTCCTCAATAGAAAATTCTCCAAACTATCAAAATACATAACAATCAATTGCGAGTAATAGAAAACAGAAAGAGGCCGAGCACTCACCAGGAGTGTCAATCACTTTTAAGTTTCGGCCATCTTTCCAAGTAGTTCCTTCCAACTGGCATCGCTGTGTACTGGATGCAAAGCTGAAGCCGGTTTTAAATATATCGCGTCCAAGGATTGAATTGCCAGTCGAACTCTTACCATTGCCAGTACGTCCCATCAAAATCAAAGTCGTAGCTTCCATTCTAAAGTACGAAAGAAGGTAACCAGATGGAATATATATTAACGCTAGCGAAAACAAAACTTCATTGAAGAAACGTTCAATAACAAAGAATAAAATATAAATCAGTGCACTGGTTTTGGTTCTTCATTTATTGAATTAAAAAGAGAGGTTTATGAATACAATACCCTACAGCTTTTGCTCCTGATTTCAACAATCCACCCAAACTGCCAACCGTCAATCAGGTCACCAAATTTCACCGAATGGGATCTAGTTCCTATTGGAAAAATGCAACACGATGATACAGATTTCTGCAAGTATATGTTACTTTGTAATGTTCGGGAAAACGAGTGGTGGTTGTGGATTGTTTTAGGAATCTATTGCTTTAAAAAGCCAAAAGTAGACATTGCGTTGGAAATAAGGAAGGGTGCCGACCAACGAATATCTTAAGGATAATGATTCCTCCATTACAGAGAGGAATTTTCTTTTAAAATGCGGTATGAGATGATGTAACGAATAGAGACTTGATTAGATTCTATGCTGCCTAACACCGCTGATTATTCTTATCTCGTCCGGAGTGCTGCTTTAGGCCGTGGTTTGTTAGAAGGGTACGTTAAAATTGTAAAAAAGCAAGCTGAAACTGCATAAGGGTCTGGGTGGAAAAGAAAAACCATCAAATCTTGCAAATTGAAAAGTAGAGGGAAACGAACATAGCAGAATGAATGAAGTTATGCAGCAATTAAGGATGAAACGTTTCGGGAGAGGCGTTACAAGTTTAGCTGGCGGTCCTCCTTGGTTAACGTAAGGAAAAATCAAGCATGCAAAATCGCTGCTATATAAATCACGGCTATCAGAAGAATGAATGAATTATACAAAGAGAACCAATGCATCAGCATAACTGATGGATAAAATGTTGAAACAGAGCTGGAAGAGGCAGAGTGAGTTAAACACGAAAATTCCTTGGTTAGCTTAGATATAAGCAGCTATAAATCAGGAAGACTCTAAAAATTAGTTGTGCTAACACCCTGACT
Source organism: Thuja plicata (assembly GCA_018584345.1). NCBI lineage: Eukaryota > Viridiplantae > Streptophyta > Pinopsida > Cupressales > Cupressaceae > Thuja > Thuja plicata. Next base: position 1,746,139 of record MU227636.1, on the reverse strand, counting down.
TCTCTCTAACTAAAAAGACATAAACCTAATGAAATGAAGGACAAAAGATTGAAAACCTAGTGGGAACAAACCCTGACCCACAATGTGTAGTGAATGATAGATTCTCAAAATCAGAGGTAGAAGATGGTCCATAATCATGAAACAACATTCCACTTCTTAAGAAGAAACAAAACCAATTATGTATGGAAGATATCTTCCCAAATTTGAAAGGAATATGGAGGAAGAAAAATCAAAATAAATGATGTCTTCAAACTCTACTAAGTGGTCTCCATATGAATGCGAAAAGTTGTCATAATCAATTCAAGCACTACTAAAGATGACAATCTAGAATCTTGTAGAAATTGATGTAGAACAAAATCAAAAGACTACAAGTATTTCCTTTGGACGACAAAAGAACTCCTCAAAGTGTTTTGTCAAACTATCAATACTCATATCAAACTATGAGGAATGATAATCTAAAGAATGAAGAAGAGGATTAGAATGTTCCCCTACAACAACTGGAGAGGAATCATCCTCATTGAAGGGAAAAGATATGTAATCATTAGAGTAATCTAGACCCAAAGTGAGGGATTTCACAAATAGGCAAGAGATATCTAGTACAAATTGATCCCAACAAATAGAATGTAGTAGACATAAATGATCTTGCTTCAAAGCATCATTGAAGGCTTTCAATGAAGCAACTCTAAAATCTTAAGAGGCAACATATTTAGATGAGTTATAAAAAATTAATCATCTGAAAACCATGCATCCACACAAGATGGGGAAATAAAATTCTCACTATCATTCACGAGTATTGTATGCTAAGAAATATTCTAGAAAATGATGGAAATGATAACCAAGAAAAGCATTATATACAAGGAAACCTACCAAAAGACGATTAGAAAGAAAAAGACAGAGTTCACTAAGTACTATGAGAAAAATGTACTACAAAATTGATTGTGGTGGGTTCATAATGTGCAACAAAGAGTGGAGTGTATTAACCTACATTGAAGTGATTGCATACACCTTACCAAGAGCAATATGTTTAATGTAGCATACATGCATCCAAAAGATAATTACATTTCTAGTATGATATGTCCCCAAACATGGAAAAATTTGAGGGAAATAGATGTAATAAAAAAGAGAGAACATAAGTCTATAGCCACTATCTGTGTTTGATAACTCGTGTATATCAAGTATAATTCTACTGAATTGACCTCATCCACCAATGGTAATGGAAATAAAAGCACAATGGATTGAGATGTAAGGGAAACAAAAGGGGGCTTTTTAGGTCATTATGAATCTCAATGATTTTGCATCATCCCCGTGTAGATAACACAAAGACACATTTACAATAATTTTAGATGTCAACACAAGGACAGTCCTTGTATTACCTTGAATTGGGAGAGAAACATGGGTTGTCAAAAAGGATCTTAACAAAGCACAATACAATATCAAGAAACACATCAAAATAAAAGCAAATTATCAACAAGAAAACACACAAAAAATCCACTATGCAAGAGGAGCTATTCAACTGTATCATCCACCTCACCATCTTGTATAATATTACTTAGGGAAGGGGGAGAATATGTGAGAGGATAAACATCAAACAATGATAGATGGAGCTACTCAAATTTTCAAACAAGGACCATGCTCTAATGATGAGTCACTTTATTTGTCACTAGCAGCTAGGGTTTTAATGCTTTGGGAAATCTTGAAGAAAGCTCATGATTAATTTTAATAACCTCATACATATCACTAAAATCATTAGGATCAACATTATTATCATCACTATTGTTATCATCATCAATATTATCATCCATACAATCATCTAGATTAATCACATTAAGATTTTTAATTTAAAGAGAACAATTATCATGTTTAGAAAAAAACATTTTCTTAAGATTTTCTGTTGGAGTAAATAGTTCTTACTGTTTACTACATACCTAAGTTTACTTAGGTAACCTCATTAATGAAGTAGATGGATATTGTCTAGTCCTATTTGGACTCTAACATATCCTAGAGGATATTGGTGTGTTCTGTTAGAACTCTACTTCCTCTAGATTGAGATACTCGTCTCAACCCTGTACTACATAGAGGAGGGGTTAAAGACAAATTTTGAGGCAAATTTTGAGTTAATTGTCTTAATTTGAGACGAAAAAAAGTTGTCTATTGTCTCAACTATTGTCTTTAATTATTGTCCCTTAAAGACAATACAAAACTGAATTATTTTTGTCTCCGTTGAGATAATTTCACTTTTGTCTCTCTCTCAACAATATTTCTTTAGTTGCAACAACTCTCTCTCGAAAGATAATATGTTTTTAAATCTCAACTATTGGCTATCTAGAGACAATCTGAACAAATGTATTAAAAAAATAATAATTTTTTTAAAAATATTTTTTAAAATATTTTTTTTAACATTCAATGTTTCGAAATACAAATAATAGAATATTCATTATACTTATTTCCAATATTTTATTCTTGAAAAACACTCAACAAAGTAGGATAAAACTAACTTGACTAGAAATACCATATTTATTGTATTTATTCTCAATGTTGTCTTACAAAATGATGTGGGAGTTTCTCCACAACAAAAGGAACATACCATGGATATGGCATTACACATTATTGAAGATAGACACTAATTCCCCATACACTTTTGACACTGATTTCCCAAATATTTCAGCCTTTTAGTAAAGTACTTAATAACTCCTTCATACTATACATTTCAACCAAGTTCAGTGGTGTAGTAGAAAAGTTCCTTGATTTAACTACATATTTTTAAGAAGACAACCAAAAGTCTTTTATTTTTAATATGTTGGAGTTGTATTGTTTTTATCTTTCCATATCTAGAAAGACCACTTGTAGATGCAATTTCCCAGAAATATTTTTCAACTGAACAAGAAGCATCTCATATTCTTCATGTTTCTTTGATAGCCTAATAGATAATATAACAAGTGTAAGAATATAACATAACTAATCAAATGATGCTGCTCATATGTGAAAAACTCATCAGTAGAGAAAAAAAACTTGAAGAAAATACCATAAAACATGCAGATCACTCAAAATGACTATGTTATAATTGTTAGTAATTGATGTTAAGAAGGTAAAAGACAATTTAGTAATTGAAGTATGTTTGCTCATTATATGTGAAATGTAATACCCCTCTAACTCTAATACAAGTATTTTACTTTATGAATGAAGTAAGATCTTTAGATGTTTCCTTATAGCTTAATACGTGTTTTCCTATAAGTTGTTTATAATAATTTCATCGGCTTGTACCTGAGAATTCTAATATCAGACATATTGCCTGAAGGTATCATTTATGTATGTGATTGTCCCCAGGTATGTATAAAGGACCTTCAATACCTTTCTGAAAATAGTTAGGTTGTTATGTGTTGGATGGATATATATATATATATTCTTCTATTAAAGTTTCTTTTGATGAATCTTGTATGTCACTTAATGATTTAGGATATTTATTATGATTATGGTAATTTATTATTAGTATTGATTATTGACTAACCCAATTATCAGATTCTAACCCTCATTATGATAATGTTACATTCTTTGTGTGCGTGAGGGTGTGTGTGTGCGTGTATATATGCCTGATGTTTTTTCATGATTTAGGACAAAGTCATAGTTACTCAGATAGATGAGGTCCACATGATGTATTATTCCCAATCATCTATCAGCAATTTCTTCTTTTATATGTACATCGATGAACATATATTTCTTCTTTGAGATGCAGGCTTGCAGGTACTGGGCATCGACTTCACCTGGCTTCACATGTCTGAGCGTGCCCCAAAATCCTTGATCATTATTTTTGTCATGGAGATAGTACTAGGTCCCACAAGACTAATCCTAGCCCTAATCCCTGCTCCCAGGTTGGGTCTTTTTGGGATTTTTCCTTTGACTGTGGATATTCGTTATAGTCCCTAGGACTAGGTGAATATTGTTTTATGGTTGGATTATCAGTTATTAATAATTTGATGATATTATGGTATTAAATATGTGGTAGTAAGCCTTTTCTAAGTGTATTCATTAATGCATGATTATAATAATAATATTTGCATGGATATATATATACAGATAGGCATATGGGTGCACACATATGCATATGTCTATATATATGGTTATATAAATATGCTTAAATAAATCTTTTACTATATGTGTGTGTGTGTGTGTGTGTGTGTTTATGTATTTATTTATGTGCCTTTTTATTTTTAAGGAAGAAATTAACTATTATGTAAAATTATAACTGGATCTATAATTTATCCTTTAAAAGAGAAAAGTAACTAATCTTTATCTAACGTGAAAGAAATAATAAAATAAAAGAATTTACCCAAAGCATGAAATTACAACATAAAGTAACAAAGGTGGTAAATTAACCAAAGCATTCTTGGGAAACTATTTACAAATTAATTTATCTAAAAACTAATATAGTCCAAACATATAACAAAAAGATAGTTGTGGATGGTTGCATCGGTTGAAACTTCCCATGCAACCAATCCTACAACATATTTATGTAAGGAGATTTGGAAAGTAAAGGGGGAGGAAGAAAATAGGAAATTGACATACAACCAAAGAATATTGGTGGTGACATTTAGAGGTAAACTCTACGATCTAAAAGCTTGAAGAAGTTAGAATTGGCTGGCATGGGCTGGGAACTTCTTCAAAGGTTTCTCCGCACGACTCCAGGTAGGCTCTACCTTGAAAGAGAATCCTTTTCATATGAAATTTGTGTTGGATGTGTGTGTTTTATTTTCTGCTAGTGTTATATTAGATCAGAGAAAATCTTTAATGGTGGTAATGCTATGTTGCTTTCTCATATTATAGAAAAGTTGATGACTATCTTCATGATAGGTAATGATAGTATGTGTTCATGCCATCTATCCTTCTTTATGAGTTTTCTCCATTAGATATGATGTCTATTACCTTGAACATTCATCCTTTGATGCTTGTGAGTTGCAGTACTCTCTCTCTCTCTCTCTCTCTCTCTCTCTCTCTCTCTCTCTCTCTCTCTCTCTCTCTCTCCCTCCTGTTAGAATAGTATGTTTTGATTTTATCCTTCTTTATCTTTAATCTAGTGGTGGGAATAGAACAGACATACCTCAAAGGTAGTATGGGTTTGAGGGATGTTTTGGAAGGAGAACAGAGGGATCTCAACTGGGTATTTCTCTAATTCTACTATCCAGACCGCCATCTTACCCAGTTTTACCCGAAAGGCCAATTTGTCAATTGCTACATCTGAGATGCACAGACTTTTACCACCTGCGCAGTTTTGGACTCCACCTATGTAGCTTGCGTGACCACCTATGCAGCTTAGGGTTCCCACCTGTGCAGCTTCATGACCACCTGCACAGCTTGGGCTACCACCTACGCAGGACTCTTCTAGGTTGGTTGTTAGGGTTTTTAGAAGGGGTTAGGGTGTCATGTTGACCGTAGGGGGTGTGTAAACTTGTAGGAAACTTATTTTTCATATGTTATTATGTTTAGGATCATTTGGAACACTTTCTAGAGTTTGTGATAATTTTGGGAACCCTAATTAGGGTTAGGGTGGTCTCAGTCTGATCTCGGCCTTAGGGCAGAACATAAAATATAACATTTAAGTATAAGCTACATACTTTTAATTCCTTATACTTTAAGTTAAATTTTATATAATACCTTCCTAGATTTTTGAGAGTGATTTTAGCCTCCTAGGAGTTCAAATAAAGATTTTAGATTTTGTAGGTTTTAGGAAATTTCAGACTTAGCCAATTTCAGGAATCAGCATGTTTTCTGCAATATGATCTTATTATGATGATTTTTGGTTTAAGTTGGTACCAAAAGGAACTGGTTATATGGTTTTTGCATAATACTTGATCATTGGTGCATTTTTTATGTCTTCTTATGTGTTATCTACCATCTTGAATGTCAGATTAGGGTTTAGGACTGTCTAGTGGATTAGGGTCAATCAGTGATCCCCTAAACCCAATCCTAAATTGTTATGATGTTATAAATTATTTTTTTATGAGTTTAATGATGTTATTATGTTGTTGATAATCCATTTTGATGTAATTTATGCAATGTGGCTGTGTTTTATCTATTTGTGTACTCAATTGTGGTTTAGGGTTGTCCAAAGGATTCAGGACAACTAGTACTTTCCTAAACTCAACTATTTGATGTTGTGACATGGTTATGTCTTCCTATAGATTATTATGTGGGTTTGTTATGACTTTTTGATGTTTTCTAAAGGTAGGGAACCTAAGAACACTAGGTGAGTAGCTCACAGTGGAGGTCGGGGCCCTAAGTGGTTAGTACCAGGGTAACCCACTGTGGAGTTGTTTAATCTAGTCACAACAATAATAATTTATGGGAAGGAAACTATACATTAACTAAGATAAGCCTCACCAATGCCAATAGTGCTATTAAAGGCTATGGATGGGAGTGGGAGAAGGTGCTATTGCGATAGCACAATCAGACAGTCTCATCCCAATGAGAGATGTTTGGTTCCGCATGTGCCTACTTGTGGGCTAGGGCCCACATTGGCTGACCAGGGTAACCCAAGGGATGAAGGCTATGTGACGACACTCACCTGGTGTGTGTCTTAGAGTTCCTACCAATGTGCTTTATGTCCCTGTGATCTTTTTGTGTTTTCAATTGTGTGATGTTTTTGGAAGGGCTATCATCACCATCACCTTAGGAGTATCCTAGTTGTTACCTTCTTGCATGGACCTTGGTCTCTATCTCCTAGCATGGGGGAGTGGAGTCTTTTTGGATCCATATGGTTGGGTGGTTAATATTTTTATATAGAGGTTATATTCATGGTCCGATGGATGTTCTTGGCTCTTGTTCTTTCTAGATTTCCAGTTTTGAAGACTTCTTATTGTATATGTAAAGATGTGCTTATGCATGTGCATTCTTGTAAAAGAAATCTCTTATAAATCATTGGATCATATGATATGATTTATATCAATGTAATCCAAAGCAATGTATAAGGGAATGGGTAGATCTAGGAAAAAAGAAAGGGAAAATATTATATGTTATCAATTTGAAAAGATAATTGTTTAGGATATTTATTCACCTACCTTTTATTACTTTTGGTAGATAAGAAATGATCTTAGACTTAGTATGAAATAATGTATTTATGAATGAATGTGTTATCCCTTGATGTATGGTTGTGGAAAACTATTATGAGTTAATGAATCTATGAGTAATTAGGTATAGAATTTAATATTGGATTATGGTTACTCTAGTTCACAAATGCATATGAAATAATAAAGTATATAGGGCATTGCATATCCATCGAATGTTTATCTTTCACCTGAATGCTTAATGAATATTTTTAATAGTGACATGAGTTTAGTAAAGGATAACTCACATGGATGCATGCTAAAATATTAGGATTGATGATAAGATTATACATGTAACTTAATGTTAAGAGTAAAGGAATGAATTGCAAAGTTATATTAATCAATCAATGCCTTAATGTTCAAAAGATTAGATTGGATTATGTTTCTTGAATAACAATGTTAGGGAACCTAGGAGGACTTAGATTAGTTATAATATTTCATTAAAAAAAAATATATTCACATGTCTTAGTAGTTAGTTGGCTTGTCCTCCTGGGTTCCCTGGCAGGGCATGACATCTTGGTATCAGAGCCTTGGGTTTCCACACTGGGAACTCTGGGACTCATAGCTCACTTATGCATAAAATTGAATATTTAATCTTTGTCTCCTTTCTTTTCATATGTATGCCTGAAAAATTTGAATCTTAGGAAATAAAGGCTTTGTTTCTTGTATTTATGATACATTGTCTTATAAAGGTACACCAATTCCTCTATGATTGGATTATATTATAACTTATGATTTGCATTTTGATATTAATGATGTGTTAAAAGGATGCTTTCTATAAATAGAATGTTATGGAATTCCTTAGACTTGTGTGCATCATCATCTTGTTGATAAATGACATTGTTATCTCTAGGAAAGCCAAAAGTAAAAAAGGATACTCGATGTTTTAATTGCCATGGTAGGTAATATTATCCACTGACCCTACCTATAATATATTTTATTAGAAATGTTGTGCACTCTATCTTCTTATAAATGACCAGTGGACTTCCTTCTTAGAAATGAATTGCTTTTTCACCCTTAATGTGAAGTAAGAAATGATTGCGGTAGTAATTTATTTTATTCTTATAATTAAATGGATAATAAATTGTACCTAGACAAGAAGTGATAAGTTTGGTGTCATATCTTGGTTTAAAATTTGAAAATGAATTTTCCTCATATTCTAGAGAAAAGATGAAAGAGAGTGGTAGAATAGATAATTATGTGAAAGGAGAATCTAGGGCACATGAGTGAATAAGGTTGTTGATATAAAATAACAGTATGAATTATCTCTCTCTTTCCCCTCTCTTGTGACTTCTTGAGAAAAATGAAGAACTTAAAAGGTAAGAAACAAATAATTTATTTCCATGTGTATTTCTCTCTATCTGTCTCTTCCCTCTTAAGAAATAAGTTTTGAAGGACTAACATTGTTTAGACAAGGCAATAATATATCAGGAAAATTTTTAAATGCTTAATTATGAAACCCTTGGGTGAAGGACCTATGTCCCCAAGATTTTATCATAAGCTATAATTCACATTTGAATTTCGGAAGAAGAATTTTTATCCCTATTTTGGCAAGAAGCTATATTATTTATGTATCCCATGTTAATTTGTATAGTAAATGAGTTAAGCTAACAATCAAGAAAGTCAAGAGAAGAGTATGTATGACAATGGGTTATCTATACTAATGATGGAAGTTGTTTTAATAAATATATGTCTTTCTAGATGCCTATTGAGTGGGTAGGATCCTAGATGATTAATATGGAAACAAATTCAAGTTTTATATACATTGTGATCAACACCTTAGTAGTACTTAACAATACTAAGTGATTAATCAACTATGAAAAGAAGTGGTTGCGGTAAATATTAATGCTATAATAATATGGTTATGTACGTTACTCAATTTCTACTTCGATACGGGATTATCGCAAAAGATTAAAGGGTATTAGGGTAATATTACAAATAGGTAAAGGGTATAAATTAAATTTATGTACATTATTTAATGGTACTGATTTAAATGTTGTGGTTATGAAGATAGTAGTAGGAATCATGTTCTTTTTCCTCTCTTCATGGATCTATAATCTTTATGAAATAGGGAACTTGAAATAAATCTTGTACATTGTTGTTTGACATTAATTAAATGCTATATGGAAACTACCTGACATGAAAATTTGGGGAAATTGATTAGATCTCCTCTAGGGGTGTGAATGTGCTTTGGAAATCAAACCCTACAATTATTATGAAAGATGACTTAGAAAATATGTAATGTAAATGTGTATGTGTCCTAAGTATTGAAAGTATATTTACATCTTGATGAAAAAAGAATATTGTTTACTAAAAGAGGTTGTTTTATGTCTTCTAAAAGATTTCTTATAAAATTGTTCTTTACCGAAAAAGGTAAGCATATGGATTGTTTTAGTTTCATGATTACAAAGCTAAGTAACAATTGTTTGTTGTATTCCCTTCATGAACATAATAAGTATAAATGTTATTTACCCCTCTGTGTTTGACATGCATAGTTGGTAAGGAATGCAATTTTTAGAACCCTATTTGATTGTGTCTCAAAAATAGAAAAGTTATCAGAAATTCCTCCCTTTATGTTGGCTACCATAGATAGGAAAAATTTATATTGTGTAAGGAAGTGACAATTTCTATTGGTAGAAAACACATTTTTTCTAGTACACTAATGTTAATAAAATAGGAATACTTTGGATTTTCAAGTTGATAAAAGTAATTTTGAAGTAATACTCTAATCTTAGTATATGTTGACAAACTCACTACATTAAGTAAAAGAATAATATAGGTAATAATTTTTAACGTATCTCACCATTAGAACCATGTTAATCTACACTATGATTTTAATAAGTTTTATCAACACTCTTAATTGGAGAAGTATGCATATAGTCATTGAAGTAGGTACTAGAATAGTAATATTGCAATTCTATTTGATAACAGTTTACAACTTATGTCTATAGTTCATTTCATCTCTTCCAACTTCTAGGAGTAAGTCAAATCTAAGGGGGGGAGGATGTAATACCCCTCTAACCCTAATACAAGTATTGTGCTTTCTAAATGAAGTAAGATCTTTAGACGTTTCCTTATAGCTTAATACTTGTTTTCCTATAAGTTGTTTATAATAATTTCATCGGCTTGAACCTAAGAATTCTAATATTAGACATATTTTTTGAAGGTATCATTTATGTATGTGTTTGTCCCCATGTATGTATAAAGGACCTTCAATACCTTTCTGAACACAGTTAGGATGTTATGTGCTCGATGGATATAGATATATTCTTCTATTAAAGTTTCTTTCGATGAATCTTGTATGTCACTTAATGATTTAGGATATTTATTATGATTATGGTGATTTATTATTAGTATTGATTATTGACTAACCAAATGCTCAGATTCTAACCCTAATTATGATAATGTTACATTATTTGTGTGTGTGAGGGTGTGTGTGTGCGTGTATATATGCATGATGTGTTTTCATGATTCGGGATGAAGTCGTAGTTACTCACATGGAAGAGGTCCACACGATGTATCAATCCCAATCATCTGTCTACAATGTCTTCTTTTTTATGTACATCAATGCACATGTATTTCTTCTCTGAGATGCAGGCTTGCAAGTACTGGTCATCAACTTCACCTAGCTTCACAGGTCTGAGCATGCACCAAAATCCTTGATCGTTGTTGTTGTTACGAAGATAGTACCAGGTCTTGCAAGACTAAGCCTAGCCCTGATCCCTGCTCCCGGGTTGGGTCTTTTTGGGATTTTTTTGTTGATTGTGGATATTCGTTATAGTCCCTAGGACTAGGTAAATATTGTTTTGTAGTTGGATTATCGATTAGTAATAATATGATGGTACTATGGAATTAAATATGTGGTAATAAGCCTTTTCTAAGTGTATTAATTAATGCATGATTATAATAATAATATTTGCATGGATATATATACACATAGGCATATTGGTGCACACATATGCATATGTCTATATATATAGTTATATAAATATGCTTTTATAAATTTTTTACTATAGGTGTGTGTGTTTATGTATTTATTTATTTATTTATGTGCCTTTTTATTTTTAAGAAAGAAATTAACTATTATATGAAATTATAACTGGATCTATAATTAATCCTTTATAAGAGAAAAGTAACTAATATTTATCTAAGGTGAAAGAAATAATAAAATAAAAGAATTTACCTAAAGCATTAAATTAAAACATAAAGTAACAAAGGTGGTAAATTAACCAAAGCATTCCTGGGAAACTATTTACACATTAATTTATCTAAAAAATAATATAGTCTAAACAAATAACCAAAAGATAGTTGTGGATGGTTGGATCGGTTGAAAATTCCCAAGAAACCAATCCTACAACATATTTATTTAAGGAGATTTTGAAAGTAAAGGGGAGGAAGAAAATAGGAAATTGACATATAGCCAAAGAATATTGATGGTGACTTTCGGAGGAAAAATCTATGATTTAAAAACTTAAAGAAGTTAGAATTGGCTGGAGTGGGCTGGGAACTTCTTCAAAGGTTTCTCCACATGAATCTAGGTAAGCTTTACCTGGAAAGAGAATAATTTTCATATAAAATTTGTGCTTGATGTGTGTATTTTATTGTCTGCTAGTGTTATATTAGATCAGAGGAAATCTTTAATGGTGGTAATGCTATGTTGCTTTCTCATATTATTGAAAAGTTGATGAATATCTTCATGATAGGTAATGATAGTATGTGTTCATTCCATTTATCCTTCTTTATGAGTTGTCTCCATTAGATGTGATGTCTATTACCTTGAACCTTCATCCTTTGATGCTTTTGAGTTGTAGTACTCTCTCTCTCTCTCTCCCCTATTAGAATAGTATGTTTTGAGTTTATCCATCTTTACCTTGCATCTAGTGGCAGGAATAGAATAGACATACCTCAAAGGTAGGATGGGTTTGAGGTATGTTTTGGAAGGAGAACAAGGGGATCTCAACTGGGTATCTCTTTGATTCTACTTTCTAGAATGCCATCTTACCCAGTTTTACCCGAAAGCCCAATCTGTTAGTTGCTACCTCTAAGATGCACAAACTTTTACCACCCGCACAATTCTGGACTCCATTTGCATAGCTTGAATGAACACCTAGGAAACTTAGTTTTCCCACCTATGCAACTTCATGACCACCTGCGCAGCTTAGGCTACCACCTGTGCAGGACTCTTTCGGGTTGGTTTTTACGGTTTCTGGAAGCATCTAGGGTGTCGTGTTGACTGTAGGGGGTGTGTAAACTTGTAGGAAACTTATTTTTCATATGGTTTTATGTTTATGATATTTTGGAACCCTCTCTAGAGTTTGGGATAATCTTGGGAACCCTCATTAGGGTTAGGGTGGTCTCAGTTTGATCTCAGCCTTAGGGCGGAACATAAAATGTAACATTTAAGTATAAGTTACATACTTTTAATTCCTTATACTTTAAGCTACATTTTATGAAATACCTTCCAAGATTTTTAAGAGTGGTTTCAGCCTCCTAGGACTTCAAATAAAGATTTTAGATTTTGTAGGTTTTAGGAAATTTCAGACTTAGCCAATTTCAGGAATCAACATGTTTTTTGCAAATGATCTTGTTATGATGTTTTTTGGTTTGAGTTAATGCCAAAAAGAACTAGTTATATGGTTTTTTCATAATACTTGATGATTGGTGCATTTTGATGTCTTCTTATGTGTTATCTACCATCTTGAATGTCAGATTAGGGTTTAGGAATGTCTGGTGGATTAGGGTTAATCAGTGATCCCCTAAACCCAATCCTAGATTGCTATGATGTTATAATTTATGTTTTTATGAGTTTCATGATGTTATTGTGTTTTTGAGAATCTATTTTGATGCATTTAATGCAATGTGGTTGTGTTTTATCTATCTGTGTACTCGAATGTGGTTTAGGGTTGTCCAAAGGATTCAGGACAACTAGTACTTTCCTAAATTCAACTGTTTGATGTTGTGACATGGTTATGTCTTCCTATAGATTATTATGTGGGTATCTTATGCCCTTTTGATGTTTGCTAAAGGTAGGGAACCTAAGAACACTAGGTGAGTGGCTCATAGTGGAGGTTGGGGCCCTAAGTGGCTAGTACCAGGGAAACTCACTATGGAGTTGTTTAATATAGTGATAAAAATAATAATTTATGGGAAGGGAACTACACATTAACTAAGATAAGCCTCACCCATGCTGATAGTGCTAGTAAAGGATATGGATGTGAGTGGGATAAGGTGCTATTGTGATAGCACAATCAGACAGTCTCATCCCTATGAGAGATGTTCAGCTCCACATGTGCCTACTTGGGGGTCGGGGTCCAGATTGGCTGACCATGGTAACCCAAGGGGTGAGGGCTATGTGATGAAACTCACCTAGCATGCATCTTAGAGTTCCTACCAATGTGCTTTATGTCCCTTTGTTATTTTTGTATTTTCATTTGTGTGATGTTTTGGGAAGGGCTATCATCACCATCACCTTAGGAGTACATCCTAGTTGTTACCTTCTTGTGTGGACCTTGGTCTCTCTCTCCTAGTAAGGGGGAGTGGACTCTTTTTGGATCCACATGGTTGGGTGGTTAATCTTCTTATATCAAGGTTCTGTTCATGGTCTTATGGATGTTCTTGGCTCCTGTTCCTTCTGGATTTCCAGTTTTGAAGACCTTTTATTATATATGTAAAGATGTGCGTATGCATGTGCACTCTTGTAAAAGAAATATCTTGTAAATCATTGGATCGTATGATATGATGTATATCAATGTAATCCAAAGAAATGTATAAGGGAATGGGTAGATCTAGGAAAAAGGAAAGGGGAAATATTATATGTTATCGATATGAAAAGATAATTGTTTAGGATATTTATTCACGTACCTTTTATTACTTTTGGTTGCTAAGAAATGATCTTAGACTTAGTATGAAATAATTTATTTATGAATGAATGTGATATCTCTTGATGTATGGTTGTGGAAAAATAGTATGAGTTAATGAATCTATGAATAATTAGCTAGGTAATTTAATATTGGATTATGGTTATTATGTTTCACAAATGCGTATGAAATAATAAAGTATATAGGGCATCGCATATCCATCGAATGTTTATCTTTAACCTGAATGCTTAATGAATAGTGTTAATAATGACATGAGTTTAGAAAAGGATAACTCACATGGATGCATATATATATTCGCATCTCTTAGTAGTTAGTCGGCTTGTCCTCCTAGGTTTGCTGGTGGGGCCTAACATAAAAGATAATAATAAGTCCTGGAAGAGGTTGAATTCATGGTTGAAATGTGTTCTCTACAACTTTACTAAAACATATCCCAATCAACAAAGTTATTTTTAGCACAATAAAAAGTAGAAAATGTATCACAAACATTTTCTAAAAGTCATGATGCAGTTCAGGCAATGCTGGTAATGAAAAAAGGACAACATTATATGATATTGAGAACAATAAATCTATTAGATTTATCATTGGGGTTACAAATTAAAAGTAAAATTAAACATGCAACCAAGGCCTTATATTGTTAATGTGAAATTCACATAAACAAGATCAAATATTCATTACTTGTAAAGAGCAAATAAAAAATATAAACTATGCAACTATAGGAACAACTTGCAATCATGCAAAATGCTTTCTACCATAATACGAGTTTACAATGTACGTAGGATTCTTAAACTTAAATTAAACACTAGATTTTTAATACTTTCTTGAAACCTTATTCAAGAGAGGACACAATTTCAAAGCTCATGCAACAGAAGGGGAGAAAATGGTTAGAACTAGTGGGATATAGTGGAAATGTTTTCTAGGCATCCATAATATACTGCTATGCAACTAGGTTCCCATCCATATACTCAAGGGATAAGTTACTTATAATTAGTTAGTATGTCGATCAAAAATATAACAAACTTGCAAACTCATTTCAGTCAAATCAATCAGCAATGCACATAGGAACCAACATCCCCCACAAGACATCTTTTTTAAATCCTCAAGTAATGAAAATATGATAAGTAATATGAAATATAAACTACCAATATGAATATTAAAATAAAACACTAAGTAACTAGTTCTACATTACAAATAATGGATAAAGAAAAATGACTCCACTAATAATACTACATGTATTTAACAACAAAATTATAGATATGATCTGAAGGATGACTGTAATAAAATTATTTTAGAAGGATAATTGTCATGAAAAGTGTACAACACTGGTATGAAGAGCATAAACACAAATAGAGGGTCATAAGCATATAAGACGAGTCAATAATGATCTAAAAAGAGATGTTCAAGGTAGTGCTAACAATATTTTTAACACTTTCTCTCGCTCAAGGTAGTGCTAACAATAGTGCTAAAAAAATTGACTCAGTTGAACCCTCGCTCTCACTATGCAACTTCTACACTTTCCTGCACTTTTTTTTGTTTGAATGTTAGCTTCGGCCTTTTCTCTAACGGGGATCCTGGGGAGCATAGAGGTCCTCTACCCTAACATATTCTTGGTTCTTTCTCATAGGGATGAAAGTGAGATTTATGTGGTCCCTAGAGCCCTGGATTCCTCCTTTTCCTCCTTTGGGGGGTTTGTTCTTCCGCAGTGTCAGGAAGGTGGGGATACTTGCCCCAAAATTGTGGCAGAAATCAAAGAGGGCCAAGAAGGAGGCTGGAAAATTGTGGTGTTTGGAAAAGAGTCTCCTGACACCTCTACTCCCCGTATTTTCTTGGCAAGCGAACTTGGCCCTGAGATTGCTGTCCTAGATGGTGTGGTTGAAGGCGTTTCGGCCTCTCTACAACTCGCTCTAGTGGGGAGGGTTGTTGCATTCAAGTCCACCATATGGAAGGTCAAGGGAACTATTTTTGTATTGGCTATGCCAAGGGGCTATTCCTCTTTCGATTTAATGCTGTGGAGGACTACACTCTTGTCTCCACAGGTAGTTGGTGCTATGGAAAACATGCACTACTTACGGCCAAATGGAAGTCAGGCTTCAATCCAAAGATGGAACTACAGAAAGAAGCACCAGTGTGGGTCTACCTACCCAGCTTACCCCTTGAATTCTGGGATGAGAAGGTGCTAAAATGGATTGGGAACTCATTTGGAAGCTAGGTGGCAGCGGACATAGTCACCACTCAGAAAAATAGGTTGGTATTTGCAAGATTCTATGTGAATGTGACAATGAATAACCCCCTCACAAAATTTGTGATGCTTAAATCCAAATTGGGGAACTAGAACCAGGCCATTGTGTATGAGAATGCCACTCTACACTGTCAAAAATGTGGTCAAAATGGGCATGTGGTAACAAAATGCAAGGTATCGACTAAGATTGATGAGCAAGACCCTGAGGGGCTTGCTTCAGTACCCTTGATTGCCGAAGAAGGTGAATGGGACCAGGTTGTTGGGTGTGAGATGACAACAAAATCCCCTCCCCCCTATGATCAGGGTGTGTTTCCTACTCTTGGGTTGGGGGAGAAGGGAAGTGGAAAGGTTAAACAGGTAGAAAAGGTGGTAGACCTAGAGGAAGGAGAGTTGGTTGATGACCTAAAAGTGGCCCCCAACTCTCACAGAGGAAGCCCAAAAGGGGTAGAAAATTAAGAAGTCAACATTAGGAAGAAGGTACAAGTGTCTAAAAGTAATTTGACTAATAGAACTACTGAGAAGAGTAATTTAAGGGACCGGGGGGGAGGAATTTCCTCCCCAACCTATATTGGGGCGAGATTGGTAATGGAAATACCAATAGTGACCCACTCGCCGCCATCGACTAGCCTCTTTGAGAGGTCAGAACCTAAAAGGAAAACAAGAAGAAAGAAGGGGGATGAAAGTGTGGAAACCAAAAAAAAATTAGATGTGCGGAATGAAACCAAATTGGGTTGACCATCAGTGAAAGTGGTTAGAGAAAAAGAAGCAGCAAGGGCCATTACCAATGGGCAGAAGCCAACCCTAGAAGACTCCCCAAAAAAAAAAAGATGAAGTTCCTCTCATGAAAAATAAGGGGCATGAATAACCCACAAAAATAGTTCACTCTGAGGAAGTACATTCTTGAGTTCAAGTTTGACGTGGTTGTTATTCAGGAGGTTCAAATGAAGTATCAAAACTTCACTCTGCTTGTGGACAATATTTTGTTGGGTGCGACCTTCTTGTATAGTGAAGCTGATGGGGCCTCTATAGGTGTAGCCACTCTCTGGAACCCTTGTAAGATATCTAAAAACACCGTGGCCTTTACTCACAAATTCCTTGTTGTTTTGTTTACTTGGAAAAATATTTCTTGGTACTTGTATAATATCTATGCTCCTAACATTAGAAGTGAACGTAGTAGAATCTGGGGGGAAACCTCTAACCTTATAGAAGCTAATCATTGCCACCCCACTATGTGTTTGGGGTATTTTAACACACCCTTATTCCCCTCTAAGAAAAGCGGGGGCAGACAAGAATACTCAAAAAGTATGTAGGAGCTAGTCGATTTTATAAGACACAATGACCTGGCTGATCTAGACCTGCAGGGAATGGGATTTAATTGGTCAAACAAAAAAAAAGGGAGACACCTTATACAGGTTAGAATTGATATATGGTTGTTATCAGGAGGTTGGGATATTTCTCCCTTTCTTAGCCTCTCTCACCTTGCAAGAACGGTTTCTGACCACTCCCCTTTGATCCTTGACTCGGAAGAAAGGAAACGTAATGGACCCCATCCAATTTTTTATGAAATAATGTGTCATTATCACAATGATTTTGTTGAATGTATTAAGAGATGGTGGAATACCCCAGTGAAGGGAACGTCTATTTTCAAAATTGCTAAAAATTTGAAAATTATCAAAAGGGAGGCCCAAAGGTGAAGTAAACCCAAGTTTGGTGGCATCTTCCAATGCAAAAAAGATCTTCAGGAGAAACTCACCCACCTCCAAAAGGATATGGATATGGGGGAGGCTACCTAGGAGGAGCACTGGGAGGAGGAAGAATGGAGAAAAAAATGGAAATAAAACCTCAAGAGGGAGGAAATTTTATGGAAGAAAAGGTCACAGGTTCAATGGCTGAAGGAAGGTGACCAAAACTCTACCTTCTTCCATAGGTAGGCCTCCATTCATAAAATAAGGAACACTATTAAATCCCATGAAGCTAACAAGAACCTGCTCTTGGAGGATGAAGATATTGGTAATCATGCTACTGATTTCTTCCAAGGTATCTTCCGAAGACCAGCTCAGATTAGGATGGATGTTGATTTTGACTCCCTTATGGAAGTTATCCCTAAGGGTGTTAGTGAGGGTGACAATGATGCCCTTTTGTCTCATCTTTCTAAGGAGGAAGTTAAAATGGTGGTCTTCTCTATGGGAGCCTTTAAATTCCTGGGTCCGGATGGGTTTCCACCAGCCTTCTTCCAACACTTTTGGGGAGTTGTTAAATATGACCTCATCCATGCTGCCCGTGACTTTGTCAGAACTGGCAGTATCCTGAAAAGACTCAAAAAAACTTACATTGTCTTGGTACCTAAAGTTCTAGACCCTTAATGCATGAGTGACTTCCACTGCTTAAGTCTTTGTAACACTGCTTACAAAATTCTATCCAAAATTATCACCAATAGGATCAAACCCTTCTTAAAAAAATTATCAATCCCAACCACAAGTGGTTTGTTCTGGAAAAATAGATTCTTGATGTTGTTATCACCACTCATGAAAAAATTCATTTTATGGAGAAGGTTAATAACGCTGGCATGGCTCTTAAACTAGACATCTCCAAGGCCTATGATAAGGTTCTTTGGAATTTTCTGTATGAGGTGCTCTGGAAATTTGGGTTCCATGATAAGCTCATCAAAATTATAAAGGTGGTGGTGGAAATAATTAAATTTTCTATACTGGTCAATGGAACACCCTGGGGATCCTTTACTCTAGAGAGGGGATTACTCTAGGGGGGTCCTCTATCCCCATACCTCTTCCTCCTGGTGGCAAAGGTTCTAGCATGGAACTTACTATGGATGGAAAGAGTCAAATCTATTGTTGGTTTTAAATAGGCCTCCACTCTTCCCCCATAAGTTCTACAAGAATTTATAGATGATACATTTCTTTTTGGAAAAGCTTCCATTAGAGAAGCTAGAGAGTGGAAAGACCTTCTGAAAAAATATGCTTTGGCGTCTGGCCAAGTGATCAATTACAACAAAAGAAAAACTTATTTCTTCAATATTGAACAGAGAATGCAGACAATAATTGTGGATTGTCTGGGCTGTAAGGGAGCTTGACTCCCAGATACCTATCTTGGTCTCCTGCTCACGGTGAAGGAAGTTGATGAATTCTGGAACTCCATTATGGATAAAATGCAAAAAAGGATGGCAGTTTGGAAAGGTAAGGTTCTTAGTAATGCTGGAAAACTCGAGTTACTCTCAACTGCCCTCCAAGGTATTCCTATTTATTTCCTATCCCTCTTCAAAATAAATTAATGAACTGTGGAGAAGATGGAAAAAATCTAGAGAAAATTTCTTTGGTTTGGGATGGAGTCAAAGGCTATAATGAACTTGGTCAACTGGGACACTATTTGTCTACCAAAGCTGGTCAGAGGGCTGGGCATGAGAAAAATCAAGGATGTGAATAAGTCTCTCATATCTAAAATGGGCATGCAGCTCTTTAGAGGAACCTCTGGGTGGTGCAGAATTATGAAGGCCAAATACTTCTATAATGACCAATTCCCCTATGGGTAAAGTCTTCCCTCAAGCTCAAAAATATGGAATTTCATGTCTAAAATGGATGGTTAGAAATGGCACCCAGATCCATTTTTGGGAAGATTGGTAGGTGGGGGAAAAACCCCTCAGATAGGACAATTTTGGTCTCATCAAGGATAGATTGATTTCTCACTTTGGAGGTAAAGTCAATGACTACATCTCTCATGGTAAGAAATGGAAAGCACTTGCTAAAGCTTTTAAGGATCAAACTCAAGTGCTGCCTTATATAAAAGAAATTCAAAATCTTATTGAAGGCATCATAATTCCTTTATCTCAGGCTGAAGACAAAGCCATTTGGTGTCATAGCAATTTGGGGGAAATAACGGTGAAATCTGTTTATCTAACCAACTTAAACACTCTGGCGGGTGAAAAGAGCTGGGGAAAAGTCTAGATTCCCCAATTAATCCCCAAGATCAACTTTTTCTGGTGGACTGCCCTTCATGGTAAAATTCTTATGTTAGATAACCTTGAGAAAATGAGGTACATTTAGTCAATAGATGTTCTCTATGCAAAAAAAATGTGGAATCTATCAATCACATGCTCATTCACTGTCCTATGCGACTCTGGTCTAGACTAAAATTATGAGTATTATGAGACTGAATTAGGTCTTCATGGATGACTTGGACCAATTCATTTGTAACTGGGGGAACCTCATGAAGCATCCACTTATCAACACCCTTTGGAGGCTGTTACCCCTTCATATATGTTGGAGCCTATGGAAGGAAAGGAATAACTAACTGATCAGAGGGGAGGAAAAAGATGATGATGGGACGACAAGACTGGCTGTGAATCTGCTGAAGGAAAACCTTAGTACCTCCCTCTGAATACTCACCTTCCCCCACAAGAGTTTTGACTGTTTGGTTGCTAAGGATTGGTAACTACCTCCCTGCTTCTATGAGTTTGAATTCTCCAAAGTTTTTGCGAGATGGAATACCAGATGGTTCCCCCCGAAGAAAAATTTAACCAAATTGAACTTTGATGGAGCTTCCTCCAATGGCTCTATTGTGGGTGGAGGTATCTTCTGAGACATAAATAGCAAAATGATCATTGCTTATGCTATAAATCTTGGATTGGGGTGAAATAACATGGTAGAAATCTCTACCCTTTTATGGGGCCTAAAGGTGGTGGTTACATTGGGAGTTAAAAAATGGTCATAGAGGGGGACTCTACAATCATTATTGAGATGGTTAAGGGAAACTTTAAAGTTGGTTGGAGGTTGTCTAATCTACTGCAGGACATCTGGTCGTTGCTCCATAGATTTGACGAGTTTAAATTACAACACATTTTTCAGGAGGGAAATGCGGTGGTTGACAAGCTAGCAGCCACATGGCTCAATCAACAAGTTCTTAGATGCTGGAGAAACTTGGGCTCCCTTTCCAAGCAAATTTCCTTGCTTGTCAAAAAATAAAGCATTTAACCTATGGAGTTCAAGATTGAATTTGATTGGATGGGAGATGTCATGGATAGGATCATGAGGATTGGGCGGAATTCAAATTTTGAAAAAGTTATGGGAAAGGATTTTAATATTTTGAGAAGTCAGAAAAGATGGTCTCTTAAATCCAATTTAGGAAAAAGTACGGGATTTTTCAAATTTGAAGCTAACGTGGAGAAAACACAAGGCTAGGTGCGCTTGACAAGATAGATGAGGTTAAGTGGTGCATTAATTATGGGGAAGGCAATCATTTTAGGATACAAAAAAACTCTACAATTACTCCAGCTAACCTTGTGACCGGTACTTGCCTTTTCATCAAAAAGTTGGATTTTATTCCCAACTAGTTTTTCATCTTGTGTATTTCTGCCCATTGGTTCTGTGTTGATAACTTTTGCAAGACTCTTGTTTAGAGAGTGTTGTGCATAAATTTGAAGGGTGGAATGTCAGTGGAGATACAGATTGAGGTTAATCCTAAGTATTTCGATATGGGTGGAAATATGGTGAGGGTGGAACCCCCCAATATTGAGGCAGGTTTTCTCAAAAACTAGTGTGCGGTAACCTATCTGAAGGAGGGTGGGTTTTATCCCTTCATGGAAGCTATGGGGGGATGTGATGAAATTTTCTCCATGCAGCTGGTTAAAACTTGGACACAGCGCAAAGTTACTATAAACAGTATTACCTTCAAGGTAAATGAATAAGTTATAGCCCTGGCTACGGGGCTTTCCATAGAGGGGAAGAAGTGGAAAAATATTACGAAGAGCTGTGACAACTCTGGAAAAGCAAGATTCTTCAAGAAGATAGAGGTTTTGGTTCCAATCCATGGAGGATTTAAAAGGGAGGAGCTGCCTATCCCATGGAATGATGTCTGCCTCATTCTTATGAAGTATATTACCCTAGAAGGTCGCTTTGGCACATGCTACAACTACCATTTTCCCCTGCTTAATCACTTCAGGTACAATGATACTATATCCTTCCCCTTTTACCTACTTCACTATCTTGAAGCCACTATTTCAGATGTGAGGGAAAAATTAAAAGCCAGGCAGAACTATTGCATCCTCCATCAAGGGTTTATCCTCCACCTTTATAATTTCCACCTTGCTCTGTGTCCCCCTAGAATTGTGTCATTACAGGGTATTACCATGCCAACTATGAAGGGCCCTATGGAGGCGATGGGTGCCCATTCTAACCCCTTTTCTTCCTCCAAAACCCCAAATAAAGCTAAGAAGGAAAATGCGGGGTCCATGGGGGGTACCCAAATCACTATTGAGTCTGAGGAGGATAAGGAAGATAATGATAGCAAAAGGAGGTCCCACAGAATTTCTAACACCTGCTTCAAGAAGCAAGTGGTTAGGAAGCATTACATTGAAGATGAGGAGGAAGAGGAAGAGTTGGAGAAGGAGGAGGTTAAAAATATTAGCACCAGTGGGAACACTAAAAAGGGGAATAAAATTAAGATCAAGGAGAAAGAAAAAGGCAAAGACCTCCAAGATCCAGATGGGGATAAGAGGAGCCATGACTCTCCCCAAATCTTGGCCAGCTTCTCTCTTCCCACCATGGACCTCTCCAAGAAGAAGTTGTTTGACGATAAGACTGAGGACTTGCAAAACACATCCCCATTGTCTACACACCCCCATGTGATGGCTGAGGAACCCAATGTGGATGAGAAAACCAAAATTGAGACCCCAGAGGTTAAGGAAATGGTGACTGAGAGTATTCAAAACATGGAAAATGAAATAGCCCGACTCCATAAAGATATTAAAACTCTTCAGACTTCCTCCCTGGACTTGGTCTCTAAGATGGATCTTAGGGAGGTCAAAGAGGAAATAAAAAATCTAGGTGAAATCTTCAAGAAGGTGGCTGGATTTGCGGTCAAGGTTATGCATTTGGAAACTACCACTCTCTAGCTTCTATATATGGCAAAGGCATCTACCCAAGGGGAAGAACACAAGGACAAGAAGCTGTTACAATTCCTTATGGAGGATTGGCAAAAGCTGCTGCTGGACAATGGGGGTAAAAATGCCAATTAACCTTCTCCTTTTTTCCATGCTTTGCTTTGGTATTGATTTTCGTTGGTTGGCCAATGAGGGCCTTGTTGTGGTTCTGCTGAACTTTTGCTATGGGTTTAGACTTAACTACTTCTTTAATGTTAAAATTAATTCCTGCTTTTATCTTAATTACTTTGCAACTTACTTTCACAGACTGGTTACCAACTTCAAGGTGAAGCTTGGGTCTGTTAGGGATTACTTATGCTATTGGTTTAGATTTAATTCCTTCTATACTATGAATCATAATTCCTGCTTTACTATTAATTACTTTGATACTTACTTTCATAGACTGGTTACCAGCTTCAAGGTGAAGCTGGGGTCTTTTAGGGAGTGCAGGCTGGTTACCAACTCCATGGTGGATTTGGGTCGTATTAGTTTTATTGTCTAGTTTTAGATGCTGAAAAAGGGTATTGGGTGAGGGTGCTTTGACCCCCGTGTTGTGTTGGTTTTGTGCTGGTAGTCTGTGCTCCGCATGCTGGCTGTGACTGTTCGGGTCAGCACCCTTGTCTTGGCTACTTTTTTAATCAAAAACAATAGTTTTAAAGACCAAATGAAAATGCAAGGCCATGAAAATGAAATTAAAATTGGATTTGAAGGAAAGATGAATAGTAATAAGAGATAAGAACACTATAATACACAGTAGAGGGAGTCCCAAGGAAACATTAATCACAAGATAGTGAGAAGGGCTGCCATAAATCAAGAAGAGAGGTTTAAAATAGTATATTTAGGAGAATCCAGTGAGTTTTGATGAGAGAGTAGCTCCTTGAACATAAATCTCTATTGAAAAAGATTTGTGACAATCATAGGGTACTGAAAGTGATTTCCAACCCTCAAGATAATGTATTCATAATTTTAACAGAGGTCCTCATGGTTTGTAGAGACATATAGCTGCTCTATCTAGTATAGTCATCTTTCTATCAATCATTTATTATTTTCAGAGTTTTACAAAACACCATAGTGATGGATGTATTTTAGTGAAAGGGAAGTTATAAAATAATACTAAAGACTATATTGTTAAGAAAAAATTGTTTTCATGATGCAGAGAAAAGAGAATTTAAATGCAATGATGTTTTTCTATCAAAAATTGTGTTGAGGGATCAATGTAAGGATCAATGAAAGAAAATGGTATTTTTTTCAAGGAAGTAGTCAAATTGCTACAAATGCATGTTGCAAAAATAATGAAAAATAATGTTATGAAATTCATTATCAATGAAGAGAATTTAGTGATAGTTTCAAGGAAAGGAATCGGATAATGATTTATTGTGTGCTCAACACAACAATGAGGATACAAATCAATAACTAATAATCCCTAAAACATTGATATGTAAAGTAAAAAGAGTAGATCTAAAGGAAATTATGCCAAGCTCTTAAAAATCAATGCAGATCTAAATGAAATTAGGCCAAGCCTTTAACAGTCAACTAAAATTCATGGAGAACTTCTAGCACACTTGGGTCAGTTGTATTTAAATAGTAAAGGGAAGACAATGTGAAATACACAATAATCAATACACTCTCATGACATTCAAAACCTAGATAAAGATAGTGACCTTCACCACCTCAATGATGAGAAAGGTATTTGAGTGTGTAGCAAAGATCAAGAGGAGACAAATGGATTATTTGAAGCCTTAGAGTAATATAGTAGCACCAAGTAATGATGACCTTAGAAAACAAATGGATTTGTCTTTCATACAAAAAGAAGGATTTATTGACATAATGATAGTACCCTACAACCCATATCACCAAAAATATGTAAATTCATGTGGTCTTCAAAATTTTGTAGAACTTAAAAAGTTATTTATTATGATAAATAAATTTAAATAAAATAGTTGGTTTTCATGGGGCATCAAATGACCTCTCCCTCAATCCCAACTATGTAGGTAGGGTGGTCGAGTACATAAATGACCAGTTAAGTAGATTGGACTACAAAGAGATAGTAGAGATAGAAAAAAATGAGAAGTGTTAGATGAAGGAAAGGCATTGTAAAAAAGACACTTCAATTATGATCAAAGAGCCATGACAAACAAATTTTCATGATGCTTCAATAGAGATCTGAGGAAGAAATGATGACAAAAGAATGTTGTAGTTCAACGAACATAAAGATTGTCTTCTAAGAAGTAGTGAAGCTTTCAAAAAACTATATATTCTATTAACTTGTTACTACATACCTAGTTTTTAAATTCAACATTGTATTCTATCCATCCTCTTCCTTTGTGTCCTCTTTCTACAAGACACTATTTTAATTGTGGGTTGGTTTTTTCATCACATTGAACATCCTCTTCATTATTCTTATTTCCAGCTTCCTAAAATTCAAGGATGGTATCCTGCTGAGGTTCTAGAATGATAGTTGAATCATTGTGTGCAAAAAAAATCCATCATGTTCCTCTACCTCCTCTTCATTTTCACTACCTGATGAGTTTGATTTGTGGGCTTCCTACACACAACACAATTTAACTTGCTAAACTAACATAATACCTCTAATTTAATTATTGCATAATTTATAGAATATTATTAAGGACGTACCTCATATTCATGACCAGTGATTAATATCTCCCCTCGATCTAGCATGTGTTTTCTAAGGCCTTGAAAACCATGTGGTAAAGGAATTTTTAGGTCCTCCTCTGAAGCTTCCTTTTGAAATTGGTGAACCTACATAAACAAATATAACCAAATTTATAAGGTATACTGACTCATAAGATACAATCAACTCAGAAGTTTGACATAACTCTTTTGATCAAAATAGAAAATACTAAAGATGAAAATATTTACTTACCAAGCCACGATGAATGTTATTGTACCAACTAGATCCTAGTTTATGGGATCCAATACTTGACCCCCTGGCTTGGGTTGCTTTTGATGTGTCTCAAAGGTATCTTTTAGATCCTCCTCGTGCAAATGGCTTATAGTTTGGATTAGTGTGGGTCTTCCTCTTGAATTTGAAATCTTTAATGATTTCATCCCATGTAGCTTGGTCTTTGATCCAAGCTGGACGTGGATAACTCAAGTCTTTTGTTAACTTCAACCTTAAATTGTCTCATTTAGAATGAATGTATTTCTGTGCAATATCCCTAATATTTTCCTTATCAAAACTAGGATTTACAAATGCTATCAGGACATCTTTAAAAATATTATGTTTCTTAGCCCTATCTTTCTTCCTCAAATCCATTTGGATGGTATTTCCAAATAATTTCTTAGCGCGGTGATAAATAAAGTGAAAGAATTGCATACCCATTTCACCCTTCAAGACATCACCTTCTAAGGAGAGAAAGATTGTAATTTCTTGTGTCCCTTTTGTAGTGACTAAGGATACTGTTGAAGTCTTAGGTATTAAGCTAGATTCCCCTATCGATACATTAGTGGATTTCTCATTTGTTTCATGTATTTACAATGAGATTGTGCAATTGTTAGAGACCCAATCAAATTATGAAACTATTTTCAGTTTTAAATTAATTATATTAAACGTGAGATATAAAATTAACAAAATGAATTAACAACATAGAAATTATAAATATTTTGAGTTGTAGTATAGAAACAAGGTATGTCTCATGCTTGAAATAATTAAATGATATTCATTCAATTCAAGACATTCCAGGTTAAGTTATGACAACAATAAATAGAGAATGTATGGGCAATAACAATGAATAATATATTTGGCTCCTCTGTTTCTACATGGTAACATCTCTGATAATGGCAGAAAGTTTTTTTATCAAAATCCTTCATGTTTGCGAATAATCAGAATTTTGGTGTAGGGGAGTTTTTTACCAAGGCATAGATGTAGTTCATGAATCTGCAAAAATAAATTTGATGTAAGGGACATGAAACTTCCAAGAAAATGCAAGGACGTAGATGTAAAGCAATATTCTACAACCTTTTCCAGTATCCTCTCTGCTTGTGCAAGCTAGAAGCTACAAAATAGGGCATGGGAAACTATTAAAACATTAAACTACTTTAATTTAGAGGAGGTTTTGAAGTTGTGGCAGTTTTGTATGCAAAGTGTGGATACACAAACATGACACATGAATAGTGTTATGAAGCATGAAGAAGATGTTATTAATAGGGTGAAAGAATCGTCGGGTCAACACAAAATAGTCTATTGAAAAGCCTGTATGAATTTTAAAGGAGATGCAATTCATAGGTGTAGAACAAAATACCAAACCGTTTCTAGCATCATGTTTAGTTATGCCAATATGGGAGCTTTGGAGTAGACTAAGGACAATCATGAAACTGTAGGCAAGTTTGTGAGCCATTTGACAAGATGAATTGAAGAAATGTGATACCAAACTGTTTCCCAACATCCTTCTTAGTTTTCTGAATATGGAAGCTTTAGAGTAGAGTAAGGACAATCATGAAAGTGTAGACAAGGTTGTGAGCCATTTGACAAGATGAATTGAAGAAATGATATCTCATGCGATTTTTTATTGTAGAATACAAACAGATTGGATTTAGTTTGTGATTAGGTTACTAAACAGCTTCTCATCGATGGTTGGCCACCATTGTCCATCCATGGTGATAAAAGTCAGGCTTAAATAGAATCGGTCTTAGCAGAGTTTAATACTAGGCCAATAGCTTTTTCCATGTATGAAAGTGCAGCAATACTATTAAAATTGATCTTTAATTCAGTTTTATACCACCATAAATTGTTTTTTTGACATTCTGGTTAGGGTTCATTTTATGTTATTTTTTTTCTAAACGGAGATTACTCAAAGCCAACATTTATAGTCCAATAATTTTGTGGAGTATTTTCCTAATATACTTGTGTTTCAACCGTTTCATATTGTTATTATCAATGCGTGCATTCGTTTCTTTTGGTGTTAATTTTTTTAAACATGAAATGACTTGGCTTTCTTTTGGGGTATCACTGAATACAATTTTTGAGAATCTTACAAAAATATTAGTATAAAGATAATACTTTTGGATCTAGACTGGCTTGTTCTATGATTGTAAAAGCTTGAATGAACCAGAAGAGAATATTTTTAGAATATTTGTTACTGGTTTCTAGAATACTACTAGCCTATAGTTATTTTGGCTGGAATATTAAGTTACAAAAAAATCATGAACATTCCTAGAATTTATCTAAGCATAGATTTGATGGTTGGAAATAAGGGCACATTTTTAAGCCTTCATTCTCCTATGGAATACCATTATTGGATAAAAAATCAGCAGTCACGTGAGCAGATTGAGACTTGGATGGTTATTGTTTCAATGTTCTTGAAATCTAATATTTTTTATCCAAATTTCATTGATATTGTTTGTTCAACTATTTGACATGCTCGTCATTTCATATAAATACTTAAATAGGTTGAGATACAAACTAAAAATTAATTTCTTTAATGTTCATTTTCCTATTATTGACTATAGTATAGGTTAAATTGACTAGGGAGCATCAATTGGCAATAGAATAATCAAATGGAAAACTTCAACGTGTTGTGTTAAACAACATAAAATGAAGTCAAATTATCGATACATGTAAATGTGTTCAAGGGAGAGGGGGCCCAAATAGGTGTGTACTATACTTTGATGGGTTTGTTACTTATGTTTGGAACTTGCAGCAAGGCATCAAATAGATGTCATCAAAAAAGAATGAAATGGAATAATTACAGTGTGCTCAAAGAGAAATTTGCAAGGAAATTTTCAAATTAATAAGAAAGCAGAAATGAAACAATGTTACATTAGGATCTTTGTTCAAATATTAAAACTATATGGCTATAAGAACATATTCTTTGGTTCATGTAGATCATATAGAACTCATTTTATAGCATGAGTTGAATGTTGAATTGCAGTTTCAAATGTTTAAATTATTTTACAAAATCATGAAGATAAATGCTATAATAGTATTTACAAGAAAGAAGTAGTAGATCACAATGGCAGTGAAACACTATGGTACATTCATGGTAGAAGTGGAGTGAATTTCATGGGAAATTTGTACTATATTTACAGTGAAATGAAGATAAAGCTAAGAACAAAATGAACAATTACATTCATATAAATCAAATTAGTCACATACTTTTACACAACTTGAAAATGAAATAAATGCAGTGGAAAAGAGTAATTAGATAATACTTCTTGATAATTTTACCTGTTCATTTGAAGTAATCTCTACACACCCCAATAATGTCGTGTCCCATTACTCAGTTTATTAATGTATTACTTTCCTACATTCATCATTTTAAAGAGTGTCTGGTAGGATCCTTAATGTTTTTAATTGTGATTCTATAAGACTCCTCAATGCAACTTGTTCATGTATTGCTGGGGGAATTGTGACAGAACCCATACTTGATGGATTATTTATTATTTGCGATGTACTTGTAACAGGGGTATGCATGTCCATTTAAAAAAGGATATTAGGACTATCCATGTTTGATGTACAAGTCATGTTATGAGATATTTCTCTTAATGCCACTCTTATGATAGGGGTATCCAGTCTAGAAGTAGAGGGCGTCACACATCTTCTTGAAATATCTAGCAAGGCATGCCTGCACACACACATACACACAAATAAACCCACACCTAAGTAGAAAAGCTTAGATTTTTTTAAGAATGGGATAACTTGTTGGGGTGACTCTAATGGTGCTTCTGGGGGGATTGCTACTATATGGAATGAAGACATAATTAAAGGGGATATTATATATCAAGGAGATAATGTGGCTTGTATCAAGTTTAGGCATCTAAAGGACAATACCTCTTGGGTTTTGACTAATATTTATGCTCCCAATACTAAAAAAGGTAGAGAATTCTTTCGAAAGTAGCTGTCTTCTTTGAGAAATTCATTTCTTAATGAAGAATGGATTGTTATGGGAGACTTCAACACCCCCTTAAGAGAAAAGTAAAAAACTTGAGGAAGCCAAGCTAACCTGGACAGCAGGATGGACCTCATGAATTTTGTTGACTGTCATTTTCTTCGTGAAATAGAGTTACAGGGAATTGAATATACCTAGACTAATAGAAGAAATGGTAAGGACCTCATTCAAGTTAGGTTGGATAGGGCTCTCATTACTAATGAATGGTTCACTCATTATTACTGTTCTTTATCGACTCATATAAGGGTGGTATCATATCATAATCCCATAACCTTTCTAGCAGACCCATTTGATAAGAAAAGAAACTTTCCATTCAGATTTGACAAAATGTGGACATTGCACCCACAACTTGAACAAGGGATAGATGATTGGTGAAAAATAAATATTAAGGGTGCTGCCATGTTCATCCTAGCTAAAAAAATTAAAAATGTCAAGGATAATATCAAAGCTTGGAACAAAGAGACTTTTGGCAATATATTCACTACTAAAGCCATTGTCAATTTAGAGATTAAGGAAATCTAGGACAACATTCAAAAGGATGGTTATGCTTATATTTCAAGAGATCAAGAGAATGGGAAGTTGGTCGAGATGCATAACATTATTGTAAAAGAAGAAACATTTTGGAGATAGAGATCGAGAAAGATTTTCTTGAAGGAGGGAGATAGAAATACAAAGTAGTTCTTTATGACTACGCTAAAACATAGAATGGCTAACAGGATTTCTAAGCTCAACATTAGTGGAGCTTTTCTAATAATGAGGAGGCAATTAGATTGGAGGCTAAATTTCTTTTTCAAAATTTGTTTCAAAAAGACAGTAAGCTTAACAAGGATGAACATAGGGAGTTTCTTAAGTGCATTCCAAGAATTCTTAATGAAAATTACAATGTCGGGCTCAATGCTATCTCTTCTAACTCTAAGATTAAAAAGGTTGTCTTTTCTTTTGAGGGAGAAAAATTCCCTGGGCCGGATGGTTTTCTTATGTTCTTTTTCCAATCATTCTGGAATATTATTGAAAAGGAGGTGACTAATGCGGTTAAAGAGAGTTTTGGAACCAAAAAACTTCTAAAGGAGCTAAATGGAACCTTTATTGCCCTTATCCCCATGAAACAGGGAGCTGATAAGATGGATTAGTTTAGACCTATCAGTTTGTGCAACTCTATTTATAAAATTATTTCTAAGGTTCTAACTACTAGGATTTTGATGCTTCTCCCTTCTTTGATTTCTTGGAAACAAAATGGTTTTGTGCCTGGGATACAAATCTTGGATTCTATCATTACTATTCATGAAAATGTTCATTCTCTTGTGATGTCTAGGAAGGAGGGTCTTCTTCTGAAATTGGATATGTCTAAAGATTATGGCAGAGTGGACTGGGAGTTTCCGGTGCAAGTCCTGATGGCTTTTGGATTTAACAAAAAATGTACTAATCTCATTTTCCAGCTTATTTCTTTGGCAAATTTTTTGATTTTGGTTAATGGGTCTCCTACCTCATTCTTTAAATATTCAAGGGGATTAAGACAGGGGAATCACCTGTCCCCTGTCCTATTCATCCTTATGGTTGAATGCTTGGGAAGGTATATGGAGAATTAGGTGAAGAAAGGAGACATTAAAGGGTTATACCCATCTTCGAAGAACCAATTCTGCTCTCATCAATAGTTTGTTGATGATTCGGTGATTATGGGAGAAGCCTCGATTAAAAATGCTAGCAATATTAAGAAAGCTCTAACTAATTATGGGAAAATTTTTGGCCAGATTATAAATTGGGGAAAGAGTTTGGTGTATCTCTTCAATTTCCCTGATAGAAGAAAGATGAGAATCATAAGGATTTTAGGGTGAGATTTGGGGACTATGCCTGGTACTTATCTTGGTCTCCCTCTCTCCTTGGGCCCTCTTGATACTTTTTGGAGCTCCTTAGTGGACAAATTTCATAGCAAACTTGCAGGATGGAAAGAGATGCTGCTAAGTCAAGTGGATAAAATCCAGATTCTTAGAGCTACCCTCCAAGGTCTCCCTCTTTATGCTTCGATGATTTTTAAAATCCCTAATAAGTTTGGTGAAGTTATTGAAAAAATTCAAAAATAGTCTCTGTGGACAGGGATGGAAAAAAAAAAAGATAGCACTTATAGCATGGGATAAAGTTTGTTGTATGATCAAGAAAGGTGGCTTAGGGCTAAAAAGAATTAATAACTTGAATGAGAATCTCCTTACTAAATTAATATGGAGATATTATAACTCAAAAGGAGAATGGACTCTTATATGGGATAACAAGTATAACAAGGACATGCCTAATCTTGAAGCCTTTGTGAATGAGGATAGGGAGAGGGTTGGGTCTTTCATATGGAAAAATGTTATGAAAAACAATTAAAGAATCAAAAAAGGAATTAAGTGGAAAGTGGGTAATGGTAGCAAGGTTCTTTTTTGGGAAGATGAGTGGCTTCTTCATTGCCCCCTCAAGGAGTGCACTGAATGGAGTATCTTTGAGAATCAATGTAAAACTATATTTGGAAGGAAAGTTGATGACTATTGGGAAAGGAATCACTGGAAAGATTTATCCATCATTGATATTAGATTGGGACATCTTAACAAAATTCTCAACTCAATCAATTTTATTGAGGAAGAGGATAGGATTGTTTGGAAACATAGTACTGATGGTAACTTAACTGTCTCTTTTCTGTACCATCTGGAGTTTGAAGACTTTATTGAGCCTTTTTGGGAGAAACCTTGGGATAAAAACCTCATTCCTAAAATGAATGTTTTTTTTCTAGATAATGATGCAAAATAAAATTTTGACTACTGAAAATCTCAGAAAAAGAGGTATGACTATTGTTAATAGGTTCTACCTATGCAAGCAAGAGGAGGAAAGTGCGGGACATATCTTCATCCACTGCCCCTTTGTCAAAAAGATTTGGGATTCCTTTTTCTAGATCCTTAATATTGAGTAGGTTTTTCCTAATAATTTGGAGAGTCATTTTAAATCTTGGATCTATCCATCAAAGCATGACACTGTTGTTAAGATTTGGAATTTTTTCCTCCCCCATGTGTGATGGGGGCTCTAGAGAGAAATAAATGATAGAGTGTTCAGAGATAAAATGTATAGTGAGAAGGAGGCTTGCTTTAAGATTAAGAGAGCCATAAAAGAGAATCTTATGTTACAAGATAGAGTGTTGGAACCTCTACAGGAGAATGATATTACCTTGTTCAAAAATTGGAAAATCAATGGCAATTCCAAAAAAAATGATAACAAAGCAAAAAGAGAGGATGGTAGATGGGATTGTCCCTCAAAAGGATGGCATAAAATCAATTTTGATGGTGCCTCTAAGAAAAATATGGGGGTGGCATTGTCATCAGAGATGAAAATGGTGTCTGTACAGGTATAAAAGCTATTCCTATTGGTAATCAAACGAATCATCTTGTTGAAGCATGTGCGGCTCTTTAGGGTCTTATTTTAGCTAAAGAGAAAGGTAGCACTAAATTTTGGTTAGAATGGGATTCTCTCAACACAGTCAAGTGTTTAAATAATGATACTCCCACTTCTTGGACTATTTATAATATTATTCAAAAATTGAAACATATTATTCGCTCTTTTGAAAAATGTATTATTACACATAATTAACGGGAGGTAAATAGCATTGCTGACTAGGTAGCTAATATTGCTTGTAAGAGTGATGAGGTGGCACAGTGGAATGATGGAAATGCGGTACCAATTCAAGCAAATTATTGCTTGAGAGTGATCGATTGAGGAGCCATCGGCAAAATAATTACAAATGGTAAGTTGTTTTAAAATTATTAATATGGAGGTGATGTGTCATTATTGCCTTTGAAGGTGTAAGTACTCTTTCATGATTGTGAGCTAGATTTGGCATGCTTTTTGGGTCTTTTTGGCTCTGCGTAAAACTCATTTTGGCATTAGTAATAGCCATAACAAAAATATTTGCTGCAACTAGAGTAAGAAAATGGGTGAAAATAAGAAAAGGGTTGAGCCTTTTAACTAAAATAACTGGAAGAAAAAGCATAGAGTTTGGAAGATTGTTAAAGAGGTTGGGCTGGCTATTTTTCTGGAACTACTCCATGGCAGGAATCCTTCTATCACTAGGATATTTATGAAATCTTGGAAAGAGGGCAAGGTCTTGGTTGGTGATCAGTATATGGAGGTAACAAAGGAGATCATTGCTGAAGCTACAGGAATGGGTATGGATGCTATTAATTTTTATCGAGATCAACTGGTCTCAGATAAAGCTTGGGAGAATTTCCCAAAAAATTAGAAGGAAAAGAACAGAATGGTCAATATTGATGCTTCCTACCATAATCTGAAGTGAATTTGTAGACCTTGGAGGTATGTCCTATATGTGATCATTAGCTATGTCACTCTTGATGGTAGGTTTACTAGGGCGTATGGGCACCATTTAATGTTATTAAACCATTTTAGCCATAAGGTTAAAGTCAATTTACCTTATTATCTTCTCAGTTTGTTAGGTGCTACTATTTCTAGTTTACAGAAAGATCCTTAGGGGGATCATGCATCCCACCAAGGGCTTATGTTGCTTATATATGAGGTGCTGAAAACTAAGAAAGTGGAAAGGCCTTTGGGGAAGAATATTTTGAAGGATGAAGAAGAGACTGAAGGGGATGAAGATGATAGCATGTATGGGGAAGAAATAGAGAGTGAAGAGGAGTCCAAAGGGTTTAAAACCCTTAAATTTAATAGAAAGGGCATTTAAAAAAAATAGAAGAAACCCTACTCTAAAGGGTCAGAAATGAAGAAGGATAGTGAAGAGATTGGGGAGGGAAGAAGAAAGAAAAAGGGTAAAAAGATAACAAAGAAGAAGATTCAGAATGAGGAGTCAGAAATAGAGACTGAAATTGAGGAGGTGAAAAAGGAGGATAAAAAAAAGAAAATGTTGGGACGGTAAGGAAAAAGTTAAAATTTCCCATAAGAGTAGCCATTCCAGCAAGAGGAGAATTAATCTTACCTTAGACAAGGAATATTTAAAGGATAATATAGATTTGAACTAGGAGGATAAGGGAAAAGGGGAAAACAAGGAGGAGAGAAAAGATGAGGTCACTGAAGACACTAGTCTCAGGGAGAAAACTAAAGAAAATAAGCAGGGAGAAGGAAATATGAAAGACGACAAGAATACTAGAACTAATGAAGATTCTAGGCGTGAGGATTGTGATTTCCACGACAATGTGGACACAAGGGAGCATAAATTTTTTTGCAGACAACGAAGATTGCATTGTGGGTTTCACTAGACTAGTAAGCAATTTGATTGATGATCAGAATAATCTGAAAAATCTAGTTTATATTATAAAGGCCGAGATAAACATTCTCAATAGTATGGGTATTGGGGAAAAACCAGTGGTTGTTTCTTTGAATGAAATGAAAGAAGTGGTAGGGAATTCTGAAGCTTAGGAAAAGTTTGTTAATAAAGTGGGGACAATGGAGAGACAAATCAAAGATATCCAAGATAGGGTTGAGAAAGATAGTAGTGTTGCAAAGATCATGAATTTGAAAAATAAAGTGGAGAGGTTGGAGGCTATAGTTAAAAAAATTGGGGAAGAATGTCTTATTAGTCTCAAAGATTACTGTGGCCATGCGTAGATTTTGATGGACAAACTGGATAGGGATAACAAGAAGAAGGAGAGTAGAGAGATCAAAGAGGGTATTGGCCCGGGATCGCGTACCAGAGTGAGCACAAAGAAGAATAGTCCTAAGGAGGAAAAAGACACTGTGGAGCTCAAGAGTTCGGTTAGCAACGTGCAAATAATGATCATTGAAGCAAAGGAACTTGTGAAAGGAATGGAGCTGTACTTTTCTCTATCCCTTTGGGGTTTTTTTTGCTATCCCTATTTTTATTGTTGTATCTGAGGGACTTTTTGGCTTTGTTTCTTGTTTTCTGTTTGCTTTCCTTTTTTGGTGCTATGGCATAGTTGTATTTTCTCTTTGTTAAATATTTGTTTTTAATTCTTTAGGTTTCAGGTCCTTGTAAAACCTGATGAACTTTATTACTTTGTAAAGGTTTTGGGTCCTTGTAAAACCTATTTTTACTTAATCATAACATAATAAAGCCACACAAACATATGATTAAATCTTACCTTTTGCATAAAATTGGTTGTATCACATGACATAATTGATGTAGAAGGCTTGTTATGAGGTATTGTGGTTGATGACACTCTTGTGATAGGTGTATTGAGTCTAGATGTAGAGGGCGTGACACATCTTGAAATATCCTACAAGGCATAAATATAAATCTTTAAGTGGTATAATAGGCTAAATAGCATAATCAAACTGACAAAAAAATACGATTGAATCTTAAATTTTGCACAACATTGGGTGTATCAGATGGCATAATTTGATCTTGCCTACTTAGAGTTACTCTATAAATTTCCTATGGAAAAAAACACAAATATTAAGAAAATTAAAGGGGTGAAATAATTTAATTAAATGCACAAGAATCTATATCAAACCTTACAATTGGCATAGTATGAGATGTACTAACAGGCGTAATAGGGGATGGAATAATTTCAAGATGGCCTGGATTCTGCAAACATATATTAATATGATGTAATATAAAACATGAGATAATTGAACATATAAAAGATAAATTTCAAACTTGCCTCATGCACCATCCTAGTCATGGCTTCCCCTTGCCTGTTCCTCAACATTTCAATTATACCATTTAAGATCAATGGACCCCCTCTAGTAGAATCAGGAGCACCCATAGACACATCCTTGAAGAAACACATAATGACATGAAATGATAAAATATTAATTAGAGAACATATGGAAGTGATTTTACTAACAGAACTCAAATTCACTAGCATATGAACAATAACATACATAATTTTTATTATGTTTCAATACATGAAAAAAAAACAATGATCAACTTCCAATGTTTTTTAGCTTTATGGAATTATATTTTTTCTTTTCCTAGGTGTTTGAACAAGATTGAAAATGGCATGAATAGTAAAAATCTCAATGTGGACAATAATCATTACTGGGAAAGTTTAGCAAATTTCAAAGAAGGAACTCAATGATCTTATTCAAAGATGGGAAACTAATGAAAGGACAACAATTTCAAAGAATAAAATCATGATAATTGGCAAGCTTTCCTTCTATACCTACCAACTCCAGTTTATTTAACCATTTCAATTATCATAGTAAATTACACTTCTTCATCCAACTAAATTGAGAGATACACGCTAAAATCAAACCCATTTACTAATCCTACTAATATTAGTCATTTGTCATGCCTAAAAATTTAAGGTCTATAATTTGTATGGTAATGAACAAAGAGAAAAATCATAAAAATGATGTTTTGTATTAGTAGAGGTGTATGTTTGAGTTTCCTAATAGCAAGCACGTTGCATACAGAGTATTGGGCATGGAAACCATCATGTTAAGACATAAAAAATTGAAATTTAATCAAAGAAAGTTGTGAGGTCAGAGATATGGGACACTACTATGATGAAAATACATATAGGACATTGTCAATATAATAAGAAACAAATATTTCATTAATGTTACAAACATCTACTAACAAATACTGAAAACATTGAAATTACTTAATTTCCATTACATGTTGTGTACAATTTTTAAACATAATTGTTAACATGTAAACATATAATTATATTGTATTGAATCCTCACAACCATCTTAAAGTGAACATGGTGATCAAACAATGTCATCCTCACATGAACATTCCTCATCTAATGGAATAGATACCCCATCATTAATGGGACCTAAATCTACAAATAAATTAGTACTATCACTTTCATGTTCTTCATCACCTTCAAATATAGGTAAATGAATATGAATAAATTCATCATCTTCATGGACTTGATTCCCATGTTCTTGCTCATGTCCTTCAAACTCTTCAATAAAATCATCATGATATTCATCTTGGTAATATGCATCATTGACAATAAAAATTTCATCATCTTCATCTTGGCCATCTATGTCTTTAAGTAAATCATGGTCCTCTGTGTCTTCAACAAACGTTACTCTTCGTCCTCTTGGATCATAATCAATCACAAATGACCATCCAGGTTGCTCTAAATTTGGAATGAGAAATATCTGTTCACATTGATTTGGAAACACATAAGGTTCAAAAGTGGCTTTGAATCTAGATGTATTAATCATATAGAATCCATTGTTGTGCAGAAAGATAGTTTTTCTTTGCCCACTTTGATAAGCTTGTACCATTCAACATGAAAAAAAACTTTCTTAAAAGACACAAAATCAAGCTCTATAATATCCTCCACTTCTCCATAATAATGAAGTGTTCTTGGTACTAGTTGTCTATCATTTGCATGTGAATGACATTCCACCTCAAATGATTTTGAAACTCCACAATCATAAGTTTGTCTATTTTTGTCAACTTTTTTAATGCAAAAATGATGACTAAAATTCCACATTCCTTTGTAACATGTTACCTAAATACATATAAACATTAACTAATTCAATTCAATGATACAAAAGGTAAAATAAAATTTATTAAACATCTCCAATATGTTAATAACCTAATATATATGTATCACCTCCCCATTTTTAGATCCTTTAACAAAACTCAGTTGTTGTGGTGTCACTCTATTCCTCCCTTTTGTGGCCTCATATTCAATATTGGTCTTTAGCCAATTCCATGAGCATCTCTCTGGCCATTTTCTTTTATGGCTTGCAGGCATTCCTCAAGCAGTGTTTTGACCATGTTTATTATATATGTTGGCCCATTCCTTATCATCTTCTAATTTATTTTGTTTAGCATACTTCTCCATCCATTCCAACCTAAAGTCAAAATTGCATGCAATATACAAATGTAATGCCTCCCACTCCTTAGCATCTACATTGAAAATAGAATTATTCAATGAATTAATAATTATTTAAAGCCATGTATTATTAAATTTAAGATAAAATAAAATCCATGTATTATAAAATTTTAGATAGACTACTTACAACATTTTCATATACCTTTTATCCTCTTTGAAGTTTCTCAGCCCTCTAATTTTTCTCCTTGAAAAGATTGAGGTTGGTTATAATTCCATAATCAAAATGCTTCAAGGTGCAACAGAGGTAAGTACTCACTCAAATGAACCATTTCTCAGAAAACCATGTAGCCCTCAACCATGGAACCTTCTAGTCGAGCCTTTTTCCACACAAATTGTTTTAAAACTTTCATATATCTCTCCATGAGCCACATTGTTCAAATATGAATAGGACCACACAACTCAATCTCTTCTACTAGGTATACAAGGTAGAATTAATAAAGCTTGGAGGGAAGCACATTTGAATATGACACATCAAAAGTAAAATATTCCTCTTCCAATACTTCAATTCATCATGATGTATCTCTTTAGATGAGTCCCACCTACAAGTATTAACATGCATTATAATCAAGATTTGGGTGCCAGCAAGAAGTTGAGTCCACTTTTTTGCCAAAAAGTGGCACTGTTTTCCCTATTTTCCAAAATTCATCCCATTTGATCAAAAAAATTGAAGCACTTAACTTTGTTGAATCTTAAGAAAAGTCAGTAATATGAAATGTAGTACTCAAAGTCTATTTTCCCAATATGTAATTTATATTAATACCCAGATAATAAAAATTGGATTTTACTAGGTGTTTTCAAAAAGAACTATTTAAAACTCACCTTTTGGGACCTTCCATGCCTGTATACAACAACCATAATTTGACCTAAATGAATGTATTTTTTTGAATCCTTTCGGATTATCACTTTTAAGACACTCAAGATTAATGAGGATATATTTTTTAAATTTTTTATTGAATATATTTTTTCTACTATTTTTTTACTGGGCATAAATTCTATTTTGAAAACCCCGCCTGTATGACAAGCATAAGTTGACCTAAAATTATCATTTTTGAGTTTTTCTTTTTTTCAAAGTAAAAATAATTGTCTTTAGTTTGATTTCATATAATTTATTTTTTGAAAAAATATAAAAATAAATTAATGTTATAAAAAATAAGGAAACCTGTTGTTTCACGCTTATTAACCTCTTTTACTAGAAATAATTTAAAAATTATTAAAAATAGTCCAATTTAAAAATAAGCTACGTATTTATAATATATGTAATCATATCTAAAATGTGTTTTAATTTCATAAAAAAATTCTTTAGAAAACATCTTTTTGCAAAAGTGGGTTTCACGCGCAAAAACTTCCGCTAGAAGTAGACTCAACTTCTTTCACTTACCCATTTGTGATATCTTTAAAACTAAAAGTATAAAAACATATAAATCCATAAGCAATTATGCACTTCAAATCATAAGATTCATGGAATATTATGCATGATTGATTCATAATCTATATTATTATGAAGTAATAGATCACAACATTACTACCCATTTATATTTACTATAGGATATAACACTCGGGTAGAATAAAATCACATGTCTCAAAATAAATATAAACATCCAAAGAGGCCATAACAATCAAATATGAAACATATAGAGAAAATTACAAGATCAAACAAGGTCAACCACGGTTAACAAAGAAAGTCAAGACAAACTCCTCAACAAGCATGAAACTCTGAAACACAACATAGAAAAGATTAACTAAGAATCATCCCATGAAGGAGAAATAAATTAAATGAATAAACTAATCACATAACCAAATGAATGTAAGTGACCACAAGGCACTATTTACAACAATGCCCAACTACATAAGGTGTATTTGAGTTTTATTTTCACCCAGAAGTTGACTGACAAGGAAGGAACCCCAATGTTCCTAAATTGGAATAATGACAAAGGAAGACTCTTCCAGGGGCCTTTGTACTATATCCCCAAAAAAAAACATCAAGGATTTGAGGGCACGCTTAGAACTATGAATCCAGGTGAAGTCAATGCCCGGTACCTACAAGCCTGCATCATAAAGAATAAATACATGTGAATGGATGTACATATAAAAGAAGACATTGTAGACAACTGACTGGGATCGATACATCATGTGGACCTCAGCTATGTGAGTAACTATGACTTCATCCTGAATCATGAAAGAACATTATTCATATATACACACAAAGTATGTAGCATCATCATAATGAAGGTTAGAATCTTGAGCATTAGGTTAGTATCTAATCAATACTAATAATAAATCAACATAATCATGAGAAATATCCCAAATCATCAAGTGAGATACAAGATTCATCAAAAGTAACCTTAATAGAAGAAATCCATCAAGTACATATCATATAAGATCCTAACTATATTCATAAAGGACTTGAAGGTCCTCAATAGATACATGAAGATAAATACATACAAAAAATGATACCTTTATGCAGTATGTCTAATATTAAAATCCTCGGGTACTAGCTTATGAAATAATTATAAACAAACTATAGGAATAGATCAAACAAGTATCATGAAAATCATCAGTTGTAAAAGAACATCGAATGATCTTAATTTGTTTAGAAAAACACAAAAATTATATTAGGGTTAGAGGGGTATTACACAATTCCATTTTCATCACAATAATCTAGAAATTCTCCAAACCTAAAAAATTTGGCATTATCTGTTACTAACTTTAATGGGAAACCAAATCTAGCCAGGATATTTTTCATCAAAAAATAAATGACAACTTTACTAGTTTCTCCCTTTGTAGGGATTGCCTCAATCAATTTTGTAAAGTAGTTTGTATAAACTAGAGTCTAGTTGTGACCACCACTAGACTTTTCTACAAATTCTCCAATAAAATCAATTCCCCACATAGTAAAAGATGCTTGCACTTGCACTAGAGTCAATAATAAAGCTCCTAAAAATTTCAATTTGGAAGAAAACCTTTCACAATGATCACACTTTTGCACAAAATTGAAAGAATATTTGGAAATATAGGACCAATAATAATCAGCACTTAGAATTTTTTGGGTAGTTGTCTTAGCAGAAAATGTCCCCCACACAAGCCAACATGCATTTCTATCAACACTCTATCAACTTTCCTTTCATCTAGACACAATAAGAGGACACCATCCATATTCTTCCAGTATAGTTCTCCTTGTACTAAGGTATACTTCAGGGATTGTAGTCTGATAGTTCTCTTTTGATTGTCAGTCATGGTATTAGCACACTTGGCATTTTTGATGAAGTATACAATTATATCAGAATACCAGGGTTGTCTTCCAATTCTAATCAATGTTAGGTATTGCAACTCCATATTATTTATGTGCACCAAATCCATATTGTCCTCGGTCATGTATTTTTTAGGCCTAGTCCTCTTACTAGTTTTGTGATATGGATTTCTAGATTGAACTCCTAAACCCTATTTATCGATTTGCATCCATTCCCAGTAACTTCTGATTGGGTGAGATATCCTTAACCGCTGCATGAGGTACATATGCTATCACTTTCGAATAGACCAAATAAGGCTTAAATGACTTGAGAACCTTTACGAATGGATATCTCTATTTCTCCATCACCTCATAATTCAATTTTGCAGCTTGGAGTGACTTGCTGAAAAACACAATAGGATGTTCAAGTCCTTCCTCATGCTTTTACAATAATAAATCAACTATTATATGAAAAGATGCAAAAGAGAAAAGTGAGAATGGTTTACTATAATTAGGAGACCTCAAGATAGGGGATTCCTAGACTGCTTTCTTTATTTTATCAAAGGCACACTATGCCTCATCATCTCACTATAACTTGGCATCATTCTTTAAAAAATTTATTATAGGTTTAACAATTTCTGCAAAGTTGACAATAAACTTTCTAAAAAAATTAATATTTCCTAAGAAAGATTTCACTCCTTTGACATTCTTTGGGGCAAGAACCTTTTGGATTTCTTCTATCCTCTCTTGGGTCAATCCCTACCCCTTCCTTTGATACAATATGCCACAATAACTTTCCTTTTGTGACTACAAACTGGCATTTCTTATGATTCAAAGACATACCATATTCAAAAGCTTTAATAAAAACCTTTTCATGATTATTACAATGACCCTTTGATTCCTTGGAATATGTTGTCAGGTCATCATGATAAATCACCATAAATAAATCAATACAATGTTTGAAAACAACATCCATATCTCGTTGGAATGTTGCTCCTGCATTCATCAAACCAAAAGGCATCCTGATATATACATAAGTCCCCCAAGGAGTAGTAAATATAGTTTTAAACTTCTCTGACTCCACCAATACTTGGTTGTACCCTGAGAAACCATCCATCATTAATAATAGGTCACAACCAATGAATTTATGCTATATTGCCTCCATAATAGGAAAAGAGTGATTGTCTTTTAAAGATGCAAGGTTCAAATTTATGAAATCAACACACAACCTTATATCACAATTTTTCTTAACGACTGAAACTAAATTATATACCCAGGTTGAATGTCTTATAGGCTAGATAATCCCTATATTTCTCAACCTCGTCAGTTATTGTTGCATTTTTGGGGCCAATAATGGATTAATCGGCCTTTGCTTTTGTCTAAATGGTTTAATATCTAGATTCAATAGGATATCATGTTGAAAGAGGTCCTCCCTCTAAGCCTTTAAAACCTCATACAACCATGCAAACCCCTTCTTGTGTTTTCTCAATAACTTTATTAGACTTCTCCTAACATGGGGATCTAAAAAAATTTCAACATATAAATTTTGAGGTTTTTTCTGTGATCCCAAATTTATCTCTTCAAGGTCCTCAAGTTTGGCATTGCTCTTTTTAGACATAAAGTTATCTTGATCATTGAAGAATGCCTCTAGCTCTACCAACCCTTTTGGGATTTGATTAGAACTTAATTAAACAACTTCATTTCCAAAGACCATATCCTTACCATCAACCACTTCTACTAAGGCATTATAGTCTACATGTTGCCCCTCAAAATGGTCAAGACATTGGATAAACCTGAGGATATCTTTGTCATCCTCAAATAATTGCCAATTGTAAACATTATCTAGCACCAATGGTCTATTCTTGACCTCTAAAGTAGATACACCACTTAAAGTTGAATCATCATTTTTAAGAGCAATATTGGCCAAGAAATCAGCCATAATATTATTTAACCTTTCTACACAGTTAATGTTGGAAACATCAAACAGTTCTATCTGATCCCATATTACATGTTTATACAATTTTAACCTATCATTTTTATAGCATATATGGATATCATCTGTGTTACAACCAATTTAGAGTCACCAAAAAACTTTAAGAACTTAATACCATGCCTAGAAGAAATATCTAACCCTAAACATAGGGCTTCATACTTAGTAGTATTGTTTGTACATAG
Source organism: Thuja plicata (assembly GCA_018584345.1). NCBI lineage: Eukaryota > Viridiplantae > Streptophyta > Pinopsida > Cupressales > Cupressaceae > Thuja > Thuja plicata. The sequence goes on along the minus strand of MU227636.1, from coordinate 1,701,875 downwards.
AATAGATAACAAGAAGGAATACTTAAATGTTGTACCTGATGGAGTAATGAATAGGACACCAGCTCTTGATCCTTCTTTAGAACAAGCTCCATCAAAATACATCTACCATAGGCCATTTTGTGGTGTGCAAAAATCCTCCACCAGGGGATCAGTGATTCTGCATTCTGGAAGGATCTTCTCCACCCTAAATTTCTCCATGTCCACCTCCACACAACAATTAAGCATGTCTCTTGGAACCTTTCCAACAGTGACTGGTGCTCATGGCTCCCTGCACAATTTCACTTCATTCCCATTTACTGGGATATTTGCATAAGATAAATCCAATTTTACATGTCCTACTATTGCTAAAGACCAATCTCTTGAAAATAAAATTCCATAATGAGGATGGGTATCCACAACAACCACATTTATCTTGTATGTGGCTTCTAGAAATAAATCTATCTTTACCTTAACTCCCTTCAGATTTCCTACTATAGGGACCTTTCTATTTTTCATGGCATATAATCTTCCATTGCAAATATCCACAGTCATTCCCAATTCATTCATTGCTTCATATGGCTTGACATTTGCGGTAGCACCAGAGCCAATCAAGCAATTTTTTAAAAGTTTTTTGTTTATCAACAAAGTTACATAGAAGGGATCCACATGAGATGGCTCTTGGGTAATCATATTACCCACATATACTATAGAGGTCTCTAACTCAAAGGAAACATCCTTCTTCTTATTTTCCTTCTTATTTGCAATAGGAACATCTTCTATCCCTTGAAAAAGTGACATTGCAACTTCGCTATGTTCTTTTGTTTTCAACATCTCCATTAGTGGAACTAATACTTTCATTTGTGTAAGAGCATGCCTCATATCAAATGCAAAAAATTCAGAAAGCATGTCATTTGTTTTCTTACCTTCATTTCCTTTGTAAGTAGCAATTTTTTCCTCTACTTTCATTTCCTCCTTCTTTTGGGAAGAATACAATTCTCCTTGTTTAGTATCTTCCTTCTCCTTTTTTATTTTTGGTTAGAATTTCAGTAGAAACCTTTGGGACATCTCTGACAAATATAGAAGCAGGTTATCCTTGACCAACTTCCACCCTTTTGTTTCTCAAATTATAGGAACTTCTAGCTTGATCAATTGTTGCTATAGTCAAAGATCTTTTCTCTTCATCACTTGGCAATCTAAAGTGTGGATTCTCTTTATCATCACCCATAGTATTAATAGTATATCATGACATAGTACCAAGATCATCATCTAAGTCATAAAAACTTGTTGTTTGTACTCTAGGTATTTTTCTCTCCTACTATTCACATCATCAACATGCTCTTCATCCTCAGAATAGCATTATTTAGCACATATTTTCACAGAGAACATATTCACATTAGGGTCTTTCGGCATTGAACATGTCTATTCACTACCATCCTCTATTTTTTTAGCTAAGGCCTAGGCCACAACACACTGGAAAGAAGAGTTGGGAATATTACAAGATGCACACCAAGGGGTATTCTCCACATTAATTGTACAATTTGATTTTAAAGGATTATCAGTTTCCTTGGACTTCTAGTTCTCTTGATTTGCAAGGACATGCTTGATATATTTCTAGTTTGTATTATATGTCATGTCCCTCAAATTTGGCTATCTATCATACATTTGGTACTAATATTTGTTATCATGAATACCTTTATCATTTTTGTCCAATTTGGTAATAAGATCATATATTACACTCATTAATTTATCCACCCTATCTTCCTTCTTGACAGGGTTTCTTGTTTATCCTATTGTCTCCTTCCACAATTTACCATCTTCCCTCTTCCCCATTTTTCCTGAGGCTTGTCCATTGCTTTCAATATCTATGGTTGTCTTGTAAGAATCCCTCAGAGTGCATGGGTTCTTATCCCTAAGAAGATAAGACATATTTCCATCAGAAGCATTAAATAATGTGGTTAAGCATACATGCTCATCCAATCTTAACACTATAAATAGCTTGTTCATGGCCCTATGAAATCTATTATTGAAATCAGCCATACTTTCATTTTGGAACTTCTTACTATTATTGAATTCATTCAACATGTAACCTCAATTAACATGTTCATGATATTGTTCCCTAGAACATCTGAAAAACTGATCCCAAGATGCTATGCTACCCTCAGGAAAATTTCTAAACCAATCCCTAGCATCTTGAATCATAGATTGGACAAAAATATTCATTATGACATCGTCATGCTCAATCTCTAAATTAGTAATCTTGTTAGTGAAAGATTTTAAGTGTTCTTCACAAGTTATGACATTATTACAAGTAAACTTAGGGATTAAATATATTACCTCATTTGGGATCATATTATGATGACCAGGGATGCCATCAAAATAGAGAGGATGGTATCTGACCAAATGAATAGGTCTTCTCTAAAAATTTCCAATGATATTATTTCCACTTGTTCCAGTTGCACCTCCTTGATTTTGGGTAGCTTTAGGGGAACCTTTCTTAGAACCATAAACTTGAGCACTTGGCCTTGATTCACCTAGTGGGTTTTGTGATAGTATCCCAATGGCAACTGGCATTGAGCTACTAGCAGTAGTATTTGTAGCAGCATGTATGCAAGAAATTTTCCTTTTCATCTCACTACAATAGCTTCTCACTCCATTTTTTCTAACTACTTTGCCAAATCTTCCTTAGCTTTTCTATCCCTTTCCAATTCCATTTCAACTTGAGAGATACTAGATCATGGGTAACTTTTCCTTTCTTAGGTTCATTTATACTCACACCAACAATTTTCTTGTTACTCTTATAAGATGCATCCTTGTTATTCTTCTTGAGCTCATCATTTTTCTCAATCTCATATGGATGCTACTACCTCAAAATAGGGTCGTCTCCTTCAAATTCATCTTTCTTAGAATTTTATTTATTATTTTCAAATTTTTGCCTCAAAGCTCCAATATCACCAAACAATTCATTATCCAAACCATTTAATTCTTCATTGAAACTTCTAGCCTTAAGCTCATTACCCATTGTCTTTTTCAAGATTTATTCACTTTCGACTAACAACTTATAAATCTCATGCTCATGCTTCTTTTTTGCGTTGTCTATTTCTAAAAACTGCTCACATTCATTTCTTCTTAAATCTATCACTTCATCACATAGTTTATCAAAATCATAAGGTGGAGTTTCAGCAGTAGAAGTTTCTCCTTGTTGGTCCAGAGTTTCTTGTGCATGGAAAAAACCTATCTTAGTCATTTATCCATCCCGAAAGGGATCAAAAGATCTATCAACTAAATTAGGGCCAACTGGCGTTGGATTCTCAAAACTCTCAGAGGATGATGAAACTTTCTCAGGGATAGGGGTTGAGATTCCTCCTCTGGACACTTTGAGGGAGTTATGGTCATACGTACCTCTCCTATACAATTGCCTTATTCTAGGTGTATGAATCTCTTCTCCTAAGTTAATTTCAAGATTAATCCTATAATAAGACCTGGTATTTCTTTTTCGACCCTTTCTAAATTTGACAAGAACTTTCAAAATTTTAATATGCTATACCAAAAAAAGGAATGCACAAAGCATAGAGTCGTCACCAAAAAAAAGTATGGGAAAACTTAACAAACTATTTAATAAATAGAACAACAAGAAGTTAATCGTTATGAACTTTAGAACCCTACTCTTAAAAATCCACCTCTGCCCAATAGAATTTCCATAATGTTAGAGCTTTTTCTTGCAAAATCTAAATGAAGCATCAATGCTTGACTCTATGATTCCCAACTCTTGATTCTACCAAGAAAAAGTATAACTGCTAATGATAAAATCCTCCTTTACTTCGAGCTCCACAAACTCAAGTATGTGGACCTCTTATAACTTACTGATTCATAGTAAATATTATAGTGGATTAGTACTTCACACTAATTTTCTAATGCCTTTTACTATAGATGTTGATAATAAATCTTGCAGATATTAACAACTAATCTTATGGATAAATTTATAAACCAAAAGATGCACTTGACAATAACAAATACTAATTCAATAAGGATTCTCATCATTCTTCTCTTCGATCTTCAAGCTCATGTCGGTATACCTAAAGGATTCACTTCTCTAAGGAATCAACAAAAATACTTGTATTCTTCAATACAAATCATAAACATCTATGCTCTTCGATAGAAACTAAAAGATTATTTAGAAATTTAAGGATTGATGATTATAACTTCTAGTCAAGTATAAACCAATGCCTAATCAAGGGAAAAGAATCAAATGAATATATATTCACATTAATATTTTAATGAAAATACACCTAGAACCCAAATTGAATGCCTTAAAAATCATTTTCTCATTCCCATACCCAGACATCAAATTTGGATATAAATCTTAAATCCCCTAAAACCACCCTTAAGAATTACCCTTCCCTCGAAACAAACTTAAGAACAATCGCACAATTTACCTTGTAAATAGTGTATTAAAACTTGCCTTACAAATTTAATACACAAGAATTCAAAAATAAACACATGAAGACATCATTGATATGCAAAATAAATCCAACTATTTTTTAATTAAAGTTTCTCTATTTCAATACATTTAAAGTGACCAAAAATTATTAAAGCAAGACTAAAATCAGAAAACTGCTTTGCAGTTGTGAATTCACCATCCCCTAAAATTACATCAGACTTGCTACTTATACACACTATCCATTTTGGAATCCTAGAAGAAACTAATGACATTAATTTTCCATGAGTATCCAAACAACACTTTTGGTAAGCATACACTGAAAGACAAAACAAAGAGAAAATTGATAATCAGATGTAAAGAGATCACCAAAAATGACCAAGTATAGAGAGAACCGACAACACAACTTTGTATGTAAACTGAAAATGGAAAAGAAGAAGGATAAAGAGGAACCTAACAGAGGAACTAGACATGTAGGATACAGTGCAAATTGAGAGATAGTTAAAGAGGAAACTGAGAGAACAAAACTGAAACATAGTCAACTAATTTCAGAAGCATAACCGACCGTCGGGAATTGAGAATCAGTTATAGCCTGCAAAAAGTGGATTTGACTTCCACATCAGATAAATTAGTCTTATTCTATTTATAGAATCTTGATTTGTTTTTAAATCCATTTCTTTAGGGACAAGAAACATGAATGTAAGTTCTTTAATCAGTCTAACTAATTAAAATACATAGACTAGGAGATCTAGGTAAAAGTTGTAAACCTGAACTTAGAGTTAACATTATTTTTAATGAAACTTGATGATGTCAATCCATATTATAAATAGATGATGTAATCATTCATTATAAAATGATATGAATATAGAAGAGAGGATGAATCAAGCCTATGAGAACATCTATAGATTAGATTGAAAGTTCCAAGAACTAGAACAGAAAAAGGTGAATTTGGTTAGCAAGAACCAAGAACAGAGGCTACCGAGAATCAGAGGTATTACTCAATCACATTAGGTTATAATCTTTTTCATGTAAGATTAAATGGATCTATATCAACAATAGGAGATTTCATTTACCAGGTCAAATTGTAATTTACTATCATTCTAACAAGTGGAGCAAAGTGTAAAAATCCTTTCAAGGAAGGTGGATTTTACAGTCCAACTATAAATATCTTAAATGATTGCACACTCAAAAGTGTTTCTAAGGATTTTAATTGAGTAGAATTTAAAAGGTCTCCATAGCTACTCTTAACTAGGTAGATCATTAGAAGTGATCAAATTGCAAGCCTTAACTGGCCCCTTCCATTCTGCAGATAGTGAATATTTTGTGGGTGCCATCCCCACCACAGTTTTTGCTTCCTAACATGAGTTTTCTGTGATATCATATCTTGTGTCATGTGTCAATTACTTTCATAAATGTTTCTATGAATGTTCACATGTATTTTAAGTTAATGAATTGATATAATTCACATCAAGATAATATAGATCAGATGAATAGATATACAATTGATTACACAAAGGTTAATTTAATAAAGGATACAAATGTATTAGAGGTACTAATTCACTCCTCCCCTCTTAGTACACACTTCCCATTAATTATAAAAATTGGTATCAGAGCTAAGTCTCTTCTTTGGAAAAGCTTAAAGGCTTAAGAGAAAATATCATATAATGGAGAAGTACAGACTCGACAAGAATAGTGAAAATCCGAAGCTAGAAATTTAGATGTTCTATGAACAATATAAAGAAGCTAGAATCAACATGAGACAACTGTTAGATGAAAGAAAGATTATGGAATCTCTCTGTAATGAGACAGATTATCATGAGGATGAGATACCAAATTTCTTTGAGTCTTCAGGATCAACTACAAGCAAAGAATCAGATACATAAGAAGAAAGCATCACAAGCATAACTAAAATCAATCTACATCTGGCTAGGCAAGTTAAATCTCTACAAATCGGTCAAGAGACATAGATGGTAAGGATGATTGATGTCCTGAACAATGCTATACAAGATGAGAAATAAATAACACTATCTATTGATAATAGAAGAAAAATTACGGAAAAGCTACAAGAAAAATAGTTTGAAATACAAAGACTTACAGAGCATCACCATGAGATTACAAATTAGTTTATTCTTATGAGTCAAGAGGCAAACAGAATAAATGTTGAACTCATTGAAAGAATAGAAGCTAATGGTGACCTAAGTAATGAAAATGAAAATTTGAAACATGAAATAAAACTAATCCAAAGAATGTCTATACAAATTCAAGACCAAGAAAGCTTACATGCAATCACTATGGAAAGAAAGGCCATACATAAAATGTATGAAGAGGAAAAATGAAAGGTATTCCTAAATCTACATCTTCATTCATAGGATTTTTTTATAAATGTAACAAGAAAGGACATAAAGCATATGAATGTAAGTCTGAGATGAAACAACCAAAGAAGGAAACCTACATGGACAAATACTATCCTACTTACAGAATGAATGGGCACACAACTCTTGAATGCTGGAGAAAGAAAAGCCAAGCATGGATGCCAAAAGGTCAAGAAACTCCCTATCAACCGAATAGAGTCAGTAACCAGTATGTATGGGATTACAACGCTTGGAAAAATTGTACAACATATGGAAGATTTGGTCACATTACTACAAACTGTGTGAGATAGTGGAATAGAATTTCTAGAGGGTGGACTAACCCCAGAATGGCATGCTTACACTTTCATAAATTTGGTCATCTCAATAAATACTGCAGAGACCGAATGACAAAAAACAAGACATATCCCAATGGAAACACCATTGAAGATATCCAGAGGGAAAGAGACAAAATATGGAGAAAAGATTCAAACAATGATCAAGCTAGAACAGGCAATGCAAATGGTGAAACCCCATCCAATGGATCTAGTGACATCACCACCCCCACCTAAGAAGAACAAGTAAGTATGGAACTGTATTACCCCACATTACTATTTTACATCAGTTCCATAACATGTGGATAAAATACCAACAAAAGTAAAGATGCATCATGGTACTACTTGTTAAAATATATGATAACTATTCTATTAGACATACATAATAAAATCCATTGGTATACACTCAAATCTAAGACTACCAACACTTACTGAGAAGCGTTGGTTAAAAGAATAATTTCTAGTGTAAACTAAGCCTCGTTGGTAACCAAGCAAAATGAACAAGTGATTTGCAATACCAAAACTCTTCGGTAAGAGAAAAAGGTATAACAACCACCGTGAAATGTCATGTGCTCAACAAAGGAAAGTTGAAGTCTTAACTAATGAACTCTATCTTCAAACACCGAGGAGTTGGTAAGCATTAATGACACACCTTTTAGGTCAAACATCTATAAAAAGGTGACTGGTCATTCTCATTGTTCACCATGAAAAGAAGAGAGCGACAAGAGTGATTTTTGAGTAGAAAGTGATATGATCATAGATAAACCACAAATAAACCACAAGCACTCCAAAGTAGATTAGAAACAACACTTGGTGTATACATTAAGTTCTACGACCATTGACAACTCTATTTCACACATTTCACAAAAATCCCTAAATCTGAAAAATGGCTACGACATCAATAACTGTGAAATCAAAGAACACCAAGAAGGATGAGTTAAATATCATCAAGAATTCAACATGTGAGGAACCAAATTACAATATTCACCCTCAGGTTGCATCACAACCCGACAATGTTGGATCATTGTCGCAAATACTAGCTAGGGTTTTTCTTGTCGAGGATGTTCGAGCATTTATACTCTGCAAGATTGCATAAATAGGTGATTCAGAGGTTGAACATGCTTATAAGAAGCTATGCAATGAAGATGGGTCATTAAAATATGAACATAAACATATAGAAGTAAAAGGGCTCACCAATTCCCTAATGTTCCTGAAGGTTTTCAAGACCAAGTGGATTCGGATAGTACTAAGCCAAATGCACAATCATAAACTTTGGCTAGATGAACTGAAGATGATAACCTGAGCTGTTATCCATGTGGTCACTAGTTACCCTATAGATGAGAAGGTAAAAGCCCTGAAGCATCCACCCAAGGAAAAAACTAAAAATATTACAAGAGCCAAATGGGATGGCAGAGGATTGAAGGTTTCCACCATAACTGATGATGAGATGAAATTTGGTTCATGCATTCTAGGATAAAAATTATTTCAAGCCAGTAGGATGAACATCATAGCATTCAATGTAGTAGACACAGCTTATAAGATTGTGAAGAAGGGAACAGAGTTGGACTTGTTCAAATTCTACTTAATCAATTAGAATACAATTTGAAGACTATCAGGAATGCAAAGTAAAACACATGTAAGTTTGGCTCACTCATAATGTCCATTTTCTTCTACTTTCAAGAAACATTCCCATCGGTAGGAGATGTGAAATGGGATAGTACAAATCTGGTCACCATGCAAATCAGTGAACACATTGCCACACTGGGAGATAATTTTGAGACAGTCATGGATGAATACAGAAGAGGGTAATGATCCCCAAGAAACTCATTGAGAAGTATAAATATGAAATATGTTTCATGGTTGATACAGATCATACTTATATCAAGCCTAGTATACTGAGGAAAGCATGGCTTCAACCATTAGAATATGAGATAAAAATTGATATTGCATCTAAAGAAATTGACGCCTTGTTAAATCAACCACTAGATAAGAAACAACCCAAGTTTGGAACATATGAGGAGGCCAAAACAAGAATGAAATCTGGCTGGGTTGCTAAGAAAATTGTTAGGAAAAAGGACAAAATGGTAAAGAACCTCTAGAAGATACTGTTGGCAATAGAGGATGAAACCGAGCAGGAGGAAGAAACTAAAAATTAGGAAGAAACCAAAGGATAGATACCTATCAGTGAAGTTGAAGAAAACAATGACTCTGAGGCCACAGAGTTAGATTCACCGCCTCCTCCACCAACTAAAAAGCCAAGGACCATAGCTGCTTCTAGAACAAGAAGCCAAACATCTAAGGATTCAACTCCTTCACCTTTGAAGAGAGGAAAGCTTAGAACATACAAGAGGAAAGTGGTCATATAGGAGAGAGGGACAAACAAAAGAGTAAGAAATCTCTTTAGAACCCGAGAAGATATTGAAGACACGGAGCAAGATGAAGCTGTAGAGGAAGAAAATGTCAAGGTTAACACTCTAGAAAATCTATTTAAAATTGAGGATCTATTACAGATTCCAAAATTAGAAGATGGTTTAAACTAGCCAGAAGATCATAACAAAGTTGAAGACGCCATCATAGTAAAAATGTAAAAGTTCAAATATGTACCCATTCAGTTTGAAAGCAATAATCTACCAAGGGAACTCTTGGATAGACTATAATCTAGATGGACATTTTCTTTGAAGAGTGAGAAGAAAATAAGAAAAAGAGTGCTTGTTACTCTCATTCCTTTTTAATAAAAGAAATAAGAAATAGATGAGATGATGGAGAAACACAAAAAGGAGTTCTCACCGAAGTTGAGAGCCTACAAATTTCTTGAAGGGAAGCTTATAGAGCTTGAGAAAGAGAGCCAAAAGAAATGGTGTAAAATTATAAATAGACCTACTGAGGAAGAAATCCCCAAGAAAGACCTACAACAATGAAATGTTGATAAGGAAACTCAAGCATAGATCCAAATAAAAGATACTGAAGATGATACATCTGTTGAGTTAGACAAGGAAGAAGAAGACACAACCGGCAAAAAAAGCATGGATGTTTCAGATGAGTCATGGCCTGAAACCACAAATGAAAACATTGTGGATAACACTATCATTGACATTACCGATGATCCAGCAGAGGGAATAAATAAAGATGAAGATGTCAATGTTACAAAGGATATAATAAATGAGCTAGACACAATGGTTGATACTGCATAGGTGAACATACTAGGAAACATGCCAATATTGATACAAGCTATCAATATTCTTCAAGAAACAGACAAGTCACTAGAAAGAGATACTCCCAAGGATGCAGGGGAAGAGGAAAAGAAAGACAACATTTATGATTAGAAGGACATCAGAGATACTCACACAGTAACCAATACTGATAAGGTTAGAGGAGGAGATTCAAAAAAAGTAGATGGAGACACAACATAGAAGCATACCAAACAAAGAATGATGAAGCTAAGGACACTGATGAAGGAGATAAACCTAAAGATGACACTCCTAAGGAAACCAAAAAAGGTACTACCGACAATGTGAAGGTTAATGTGGAGATGTCCATAGACACCTGACAAGCTGAAACTGATTGAAAGCAGCAAAAAGAATCACAACAAGTCACTTCATCAAGCACAACTAAGAAAGTGGAGAAATAAGCAATGGTACTACACTCAAGTGCTACACAAAACAAGAAGAATAAATCTAAGAACAATAAGTTGGAAGTCACTTTAGATGAAATCATTGATATACCAAAATGTGACCCAATTACACTTGATTTTGAAGCATTACAAGAATACGGTGAAATATGCCAAAGGAAGGCATTACAGGAGAAGTTGAGGAAACAATACTGAGACTCAATGGTACTGGAAACAACTAGGGACATCTTGCACCAAATCATACCCGATGTTGATATTGATAAGAATAATCCAATTCTTGAGTAATTAGCCTCTCTCACCAAAGAAATTACCACTCAGGACATTGATGCAGAGAAGAAAATAGAAGAGAGAGGAGAGCAGAAGTACCAGCAAAAGCTCATTGAGAACATCAACTAAGAAGTGGCAGTAAACAAGGTAAAGCTTTCTGAATTCATTACTGAATTAGATCCAATTATAACTAAAACTATTTCCTTGATTCAAAAACTAAGCACATTGGAAAATTTCAATAAAGAGAATAGTGACAACATACAAAAGTTAGATACAGATCTAGCTAACAGTGCTCAAAGCTTGACCACTGATGGAGACAATTTAATTAAGTTGCATTATGAGAAGATCATTGAGATAAAAAGGTTAAGGCAGGAACTGTGGGAAGTAGAGACACACTTTAGGGAAGAATTCACGAAGCTCCAAGCTCAACTTCTACCGAACCTTATATTGCTTCAACAGCACATCAATTCAACATGCCAACTGATAGCAACTCCTAAGATGTTTGTAGTAGACAAAATCTATGATATGCACTCAAAGATCACACTAAAGAATGTGGCTCTAGAGAACCTAAAGGAACAATGGGAGAAAGTTATGGAAGACATGAAGTCTTCACACTCCCACATTGTTGATAAACTATAAGGTATAGACCTTTTCCCTTAATATCAAAAAAGGGGGAAAATGATATGTATATGCATATTCATATGGAGAAAATGATATATATTTAGATGGAAAATGATATGTATATGTATTTATAGAGGGAAATATATCATATGTATAGATATACCGACATATACATAGGGTGAGTCATTAAATGACTAAGGATTATATATGTTGTATATACTTAACATTTTGATAGTATTTTGCACATATTCATTTATAATACTAATGTCAAAGGGGGATATTAATGACATTAATTTCCCATTAGTATGCAAACAACACTTTTGGTAACCATACAATGAAAGAAAGAATAAAGAGAAAATAAAAAATCTTATGTAAAGAGATCACCAAAAATGACCAAGTACAGAGAGAACCGACAACACAAATTTGTGTGTACACAAAAAATTGCAATATAGAAGGATAAAGAGGAGCCCAACAGAGGAAACTAATGTGTAGGATACAGTGCAAACTGAGAGATAGTTAAAGAGAAAACCGAGAGAACAAAACAAAAATACATTCAACTCATTTCAAAAGCATAACCGACCATCAGGAACCGAGAATCAATTGTAGCCTATAAAAAGTAGATCTAACTTCCACTTTAGATAAAGTAGTCTTATTATATTTATAGATTCTTGATTTGTTTTTAAATCTACTTCTTTAGGTACAAGAAACATGAATGTAAGTTCTTTAATTAGTCTAACTAATTAAAATACATAGAATATGAGATCTAGGTAAAAGTTGTAAACTTGATCTTAGAGTTAACATTGCTTTTCGTGAAACTTGATGATGTCAATCCATCTTATAAATAGATGATACAATAATTCATTATAAAAGGATTTGACTATAGAAGAGAGGATGAATGAAGCCTATGAGCACATCTATGAATTAGATTGAATGTTTCAAGAACCAAAACAACAAAAGGTGAATTTGGTTAGCAAGAACCAAGATCAAAGGCTACCAAGAATCAGAGGTATTACTTAATCACATTAGGTGATAATCTTATTAATGTAAAATTAAATGGATCTATATCAAAAATAGAATATTGCATTTAGTAGGTCAATTTGAAATTTTTTATAATTCAAAAAAGTGGAGAAAAGTGTAAAAATCCTTTCAAAGAAGGTGGATTTAACTGTGCAACTATAAATCTCTTAACTGAGTGCACACTCAATAGTGTTTCTAAAGATCTTAACCAAGTAGACTTTAACAGGTCTCCATTGATACTCTTAACCAGGTAGATCATTAGAAGTGATCAAATTGTAAACCTTAATCGACCCCTTCCATTCTGCAAATAGTGAAGATTTTTGTGGGTGCCATCCCCACCACAGTTTTTACTTCCTAACAGGAGTTTTTTGCGACATCATATCTTGTGTTATACGTCAATTACTTTCATGAATGTTTCTATGAATTTTCACATGTATGTTAAGTTAATTAATTGATATAATTCATATCACGATAGTATAGATCAAATGAATGGATATACAATTGATTATACAAAGGTTAATTGATTAGAGGATACAAAAAAATTAAAGGTATTGATTCACCCCTCCCCTCTCAGTACACACTTCCCATTAATTCCAATAGAATCAGCATGCAACAAGCTTCAGATGGCTAGGAAAAGCAAAAATCACAATAAGACAAAATTAGTTACAAACATATTCATTGGTGGAGATGGAAAACTTGAGTAGCCTTTTACAATCACTCTTAATCTTTTACAGTTGGCACCTTTGTTTGCAGATATTCAAGGTAACTTTTGAAACTTGTTATGAGAAATAGTGACCACCTAAAAGGCTAATATACACTATTCTTTTTTATAATTACCCTCCTTGTTCTCATTGATCAGGTGCCAAGTGTCATAAACTCTTCATCTATGGCCTCTAAGTATATTATTGCTTTCTTTTTCTTCTTTGGCTTGGTACTTTTGTCCCACAGTGAAACCTCCTCTTTTTTTGGCCAGTCAAAAATTTTGATGCCCTGCAAGTGCTTTAGTTGTCTCTCCCACCTAGAATCAGTGATAACCCTTGTATTGGCCACAAACTTCTTAAAATCTGTTTTAGCTTTAAACATATCATCTAGGTCTTTATTATACTTATACATATCTAAAATATTATGCTTTGTGAGGAAAGACTCCTTTTGTGGCAGCAATGTATCAAATTCACCTCTCCACTCCTCAAAACCTTTCAGTTCATCATTTTCATTTCTAATGCTAGGAATGAATTTTCTAAAGTGAGGACCAAACTTATTCAGCTTTGATTGTACCTAATTTTCCTTTCCTTTGAAAAAGGACTAGGATGTACCAATATGTTCAGTCATTTCTCTAACCTGTTTGACTGAGTCAGGAAGATCTGTCCTATGAGGTTATAGTGCTTCTAAAATTTCAAACAAAGAGCCTCTGCAAGACCACACACTAAAAAATGGGTCTAGAGTTTCTATTGATTATTTTACATCTTTTTTCAATATCAAGCAACTATTTGTAGGCATTGTGGACTGCATCCAATTTTCCCTTTATAAAATTAACTCTATGTTGCATAATATTCAACAAGGCACAAAGAGAAACCTCATTCTTATCTTTTTAAGGGTCTCAATTGCTTGAGTAGGCTCTTCAGTGGAAACACAATGAATAATTCAACTTCTTAAACAAGAGGAGGAAGAACCTTGGAGGCCTTTTCCAACTTTTCCTCTAGATCCTCCAACTTCTCCTCTAATTCTTGGATTTTCATCTGACCCTTATCCCTATCCTTAGCCAAGGTAATTGTTTCATCTAATATCCTCCCATATCTTTGTGATAGATGTTATTTTTTGGCTCCATTCAAATAGGAAAAATGAGTGACAACTTTAGAGATCTCCAAATATGATGTGTTTTGCATTGTCTATATAATCTTGTCACCATCCACCTTTTCTTCCACATTTATCAAAGAAGGATTTTGTGTTTTGGGGGCCAAGGACCACATGGCAAGGGTTTGGGATCGAGGGTCATAGACACAATCTCTTATCATGTCCCATGTCTGATTTTTGGAGGATAATTGAGCCTCTGGCTATCTCCTTATCTAATCTATGAGGAATGTTGAGGCTAGATCCCATCCTTTAACAAGAAACATCCCACTTGATCTTACCAATTGTCTAGCCTCTTCTACTGTAATGGTCTCAGAACTAGGATCATAGTTTTTTAAAACTTTCAAGGCTAAATCCCCCAGTGTTTCTCCCTCTATAATTTGTAGTTGACTACCAATCTCTTGTTGTTTTCTCCAAATGAGGAAATTCTTGCACTCCTAACTCTTGATTAAGGCATCATCACTCAACATTTATTCTTGACATAACTCCCTTTCATCTTTTCATAATTGGAGATGAAATTCAACCTCTTCATTGGTCTCCTTCTCCTTCTTCTTTCCCTCTCTAATGCTCTTTCTCAATTGGTGATGGTAATGTCAATCACCAATTACCAGAGAAGTTATTCTATCTTTTTTCTTTTCAAGTTTCTTTATCAGAGAGGTTCCTCCTTGTTATGTTCTTTATTTCTTTTTAGGAGGCTTACTTGTTGTCTCTGGTTTAGGATCCTCTGAGCTTTTCTCAAAAAGAGGTGGCTTATTCATCTAAGGGGAGATATGCTACTCATGAGCCCCTGCACTGTCTTCTTCATACTCAGACAATGAGTATTCTGAAGACACCTTTTTCTTTTCCTCCAACTAAAGTTCCAATTGATTATACAAAGTTTCATACATTTCAATCATCTGGGTAATCCTAGACATGTAAGGAAATCCCAGGAAGTATCCTCCAAATGGAATCCCTACCTTTTTAAAAATTTTCTCCAAGTACACTAGGTCCTAGTAGTTTCCTGTTTTCTACTCAACTTCTTGTTCATCAAGAACATTTCTAATGATCTCTTCCTCATCACACCGTTCATTCTCTCAGATGTTGGCAACACTTCAATTCAACAACTTCTGGGTACTCTTTATGAAATCCTCAGGGTCTACATACCTTTATTGGGTAATACCCATCTTATACTGACTCAGCCATTTGTTGATTCCTTCTAAGCCTTCATCCAAATAAGAAAATCATATATTTTGAATTGCCTTGGTGTGAATGTACCCTTCCTATGAGGAGCCAAATTCTCTTTGTCTATCCATACCAGCTGCGAAATGAATTCCATTAGTGCAACCTTTAAAGGAACATGTTTTGGAAGAACATGTGGGGGCTAAGGACATCCATACACTTTGATCAATGTGAAGGTATTTTCTAGATATAAATCACCCCATTTATGATCTTAAGGTCATTTATCAACATATTCAAAAGGACTTAGAAGCCTTAACACCTTAACAAATAACTTGGTTATATTTGTACCAATAAAAATCAAAATTGGGTGCACAATCCAATTCTAAAAACCGCAAAACTCATGGCCATTAATGTGTATCCTCAGTCTCAACATCTGAGTTTCCATATCATTAACATTATGGAAAAGGATTAAGTGCATCAAAAGAGATTAATGCATAAAATAAGGTTGGCTACCCTTCTGAATACTCAAGAGACCCTCATGCATCCAATCAATGACATACTGAATATAATCATAATCAGTATTTTCATGGGAGTTTTGTATGTCTAAGATGATCATTAACAGATCTACATGCATTCTCTCAACATCTCCATCCATCCCTAACATTCTTCACAACATATGTGCTAAGTGCTTCATGTAGAAATAAAAATGCTTGAATTCATAAGGTGCATTCATCTGGTTGGGTAATGGGGCAACATAATTCCCTGATCTAGGCATGTGATTGCCGATTAAATTCCTAACTAGATTATTTTTCTTCTTATACCTCTCTTTTTCTTTGCTTAAATAAATTTAAGTGGATGATGAATGATAGATACCAAAGGATTTCATGAAAGAGGATCTATCTAAGGAAACTAGGGTTGTTTGATCCTTCTTTATAATACTCTTAGAGACTAGATAATATTTATTGAAATGAGTTTAGTACCTAAGAGGGGAGGGCTGAATCAGTTACCACAAAACCAAAGCCGAGTCCTTTCTATGTCTTAATCAAACTTATCACTTTGCTTAGTTAATAAAAGATATTATGTTGTAACTCGGTTAACAATGTAATCTTAAGATATCGAATGTCATTAACCTTTAGTGACTAAGTGTAGAAACATAAAGCATAAATAAAATAATAGGTACATAGATGACACCAAGATTTAATGTGGAAACTCAATTTGGGAAAACCACTAATTGCAACTAGTTACTATTTTTCAATCTTCTAAAGTGAGCTCTATTAGGAGCCAACTAGGTTAAAGGTTACAAAACACAATTTTAGATGTGACCCTATTAGAGAATTTAATTGTATCCAATAATCAATTAGAGAATATCCAAACCAAGCTACAAAAGAATATTTGATCAGTGAGGATCCAACTAAAACAAGAACATAGTTCTGAATCTACAAATTTGGTTGCTTCTTCAAGTAGGTCAACTCGTTGTTACTCTCTAATAATTGTATGAATGATGCAAATCTCTTAACAGAGTAGACTTAATAGTATTTCATAAATCCTCTCACAAGGTGGCATTTCTACATTGAAGTGTTTGATGACCTCTAACAAGGCCACTCCTAACAGGTTGATTAAATTCTCTAATAGGGTCACATCTAAAATTATGTTTTGTAACCTTTAAAAACCTTAGATGTAACCTTAGAAATAATGCCACCTATTAGATGTGACCCTATTAGAGAATTTAATCAAAATGATTGGCTTCCAAATAAACAATAAAACTCAAATGTGTTGGCTACAATTAACCAATTAAAAATAAATTGTAAATTGTTGTCAGTCAGCTGACACTAAATGCATAACTCTATTAACACTATAATCCTTCAATGCCTGAACATTATTCGGTTGAAACTAAACTTAATATATTTCCTAAGTGAACTTGGTTAATATAGAACTTTTTTCATTAACCGACTGAGCTCAGTTAGTATAGAAAATCACTTGGCTGACACTGGAGTCTTCTTCAATGCCCAAGAGATATCGACATACACTAATTGTGCTCAGTTAGGATTAGACATTTGTGTAACATCCCTACATTTGTGTAACATTAATGACAATTCACAATTGAATAATTGTCTTCAACACATATTTCCTAGCCAATTATACGAGCAAACCAACATGTAGAAAGACATCCAGAACTATCAATTCTCCCAAACCTAACTTCCAAGGATTGAAAATAAGAATTTTCCTAGTTCTGTTAAATTGGATGTAACTAAATAAATACTAACTATAACATCTTGAAGTAATAGGGTCTCTACAACTAGACATGTAACCAACAAAAATTTCATCACTAAGTTTCTTGTTTTGAGTAAACCCTAGGAGCAATGTGATGAATTCTTCTAAGTAATTTCTCTTTACTTTCTGATCTTCTCCTATATCTTTACTTCCTTTAGTGGTTGAGGCCTTTCTGGACTCTGGTTGGCTCATCTTTGCTATTTCTCCAAGTACTCTTCTCTGAATAGGCTCTTCTTCATGCAACATCTGAATTTCTTGTCACATGTTTCTAAAAATTCTGATAAGCAAAAGATATAAGCGCTGAGTATATATATCATTGAGAAATTAATGCAAAAATCTAGTCAATATCTTAGAATATTACTATTCAATCACCTCAGCATTCATTCTAGATGTATCAAGTTTAATTCTATGCTACTTGTGGTGTATGAAGCTAACTTGCAATTTAATTTGAAAAGAGAGATGCAAAAGACCATCATTACTTTTTTCTTTCAAAACCTTAGAAAATGTTAAAAAACCCTAGACAAAAGATGATTGGCTGGAAATTCTTTCTTTTTATATCTCATCAAAGTACTATACCTTGTTAGGATCTCCTATTTTTCCTCAACCCTCTTAATTCACTTCAACTCCTAGAAATGGTGTGACATCCAGTTTCTCATAATATCGTTATGTTTTGCTTGACTATGGTTTACTTGGAGATTCAGAGATAAGGCTTCCCTCTCAGTTGTTGAACATTTTACTAACTCCAGGATTTATCGTGAGACTTGGAAACTAAGAAATATCATGATCTCTAAATGAAATCTCTAACCTTATTTTCTTTGCGAGACTTGGCGACTGAGAAATCTCTTAATATATGAATGTTTGTGTTGACCACAGTTAAGTTCTGAGATTGGGCGACTGACTATCTCCTAATTTCTGAATATTTGGAACTTAACTAGGAAGATTGTGAGATTAGGTCACAATGCTATCTCAAGATATTTGAACATTTCCTTCTTGATGGCCAAGATCACAAGACTCAATGCCTTAGTTATCTCTTGATAATTGAATGTTTGTGTACTAACTATTAGGATTATGAGATCCAAATATAACTTTGAAAAAGCATTTCTCTCCTAATCTCTTAATATTTTAGAACACTTTTATTAAATCATGACACTTAGCACACATTACTAATCTGAGTCTTGATTGATAGTTCATGTTTAATCACAACAAACTTTACTTGACTCGGGTCTAAATTGGAGATTCAACAACCAAACTAATTGCATAACCTCCAAATGAAATGACTTAACTTAGGTCTGGTCTAGAGATTTAGCAATAAGAGGCATATCTGAATCACTAAATGTAACGTAAGTTAACTTTTCTTGACCCAAGTTTGATCTTGAGATTCAAAGATAAAGGTAATCTTTGTGTCTCCAAATGATTTTCTTGACTTGGCTTAAATCATGAGATCAAGAGATAGCCCCAAATCTTTCACTGCATCAACAACCCACATTTAATCTCATTAGATTTTTTGTAACTAAGGATCCATTATGAGATTGAGTGATAAGTAAAATCATTGAGTTTTTGAAAACTAGACCTAACTCTAATTCTATTCTAGGATTCAGTGACAGCCACACATCTTAGACAAGATCAACAATCCTCTCTAGATCTCTGAACACTTTTCTTAGTGATGGAAGTGATCTAAGGTGTGCTCGCAGAAAATCCACTAAGGACTCAACTTGTCCTAGTCTTCTTCGGATCCTAAAATCAACTCTAGAATCTCTCAAGTCTTTTTTCCAATGGCCTAAGAATTCACTAACTCAACACAATGAGTTATGCTTCTTGTGCTTCACCTTTAATCACAACTATCATAAAGGGTACTTCCAAACTTAACTCTTCACGACTACTACAGGAATCCAATTTCCTCACCATGAATTCACCAGTGCTACAAGGGTCATGTCCATAATTATAATATTCATTCTTCATCCTTCCAACTCCATTGGAATGGTTTTACAATCCCTAAACCATCGAGTTCCAAATTAACTCTCTATAGAGTCCTATTAGGCCTAATTGTCCAATTAGCCCTATCCAGAGGGTTTTTCTAGATTCTTTCCCAAAAATTGTAAACAAACCCAAAACTAAACCTAAGATCCTGATACCCTTTTTGAAGAGATAAAATATTTTCAAAGTATGGGGCTCCCAAGTCATATGTAAACTAGTGTCCTAAAATTTTGGGATAATAGGGCTATTTTGACTCTTCACAAGTAGTCTACTAATTTCTATCTAGAAATATATCCAAATGGATTGGAAAAGATCTTAGCTCACAACTAGGGATCTATAGGACCCTAATTATTCTAAAACAACACTTGGTTCATATCACTCACACACACCCTTGCTCCTGCATTCATTCTTAGCTCTGTCATGCACCTAACCAGATAGTCCTTGCTTTCCTAGGGCATGACCTTAAAAATAGAAAATTGTTTTTCCAGGCCTCCTACTTGCATATATACACTTTAGAGAGGCTCCCCTACAATATTCATCTACCCTTTGAAGTTTCCCATAGTTGGATTCTATGGGGGAGCCATAAAAATAAAAACTACCTAGATTTTACCAACAAATACACTAAATCCTAAACAATTTACAATGCTTAGAAAATCAACTCTAAAAAACTTTCTTACTAAATGAAAAAGTCTTCTATCTACTCCTACTACACTGATGTGGACAAGAGCCTTGTTGCTGCTACAAAACCAACCTGACCCTGTTCTGAGATTTTTCTCCTAGATCTCTTAGGGTATTCACAACCCTAATCCTGAGGTAAGTCACTCTCAACTTTACCTCCTCCTCAAGTCTCAGTCCCCATCAAAATGATTTTCTTCTTCTTGCTAAACCTACACAAATAGATTCATTCAGCCAATGTTTTTAGATAATTGTTTGCATTCTCTTCCCTAGCCGGACTATTACCAAGCTCGCCTAGGGTAAGATCTCTAGGCTTGTTGTTGTTGCTTCTCCTTCAAAAAACAAAAAGGAAACTATATACAAGGGCTCCTCTCGAGTTCCATCCCATCACATGACTCTCACCATGGATTCGGGAATCTTGAGGGGCCATTACTGCTTACAACCCATAACGGGTGAAGAACTAAGAACTTACAAAATAGAAAATAAAACAACTAATCTACTTTCATGTAAAATGAACAAAGGAGTTTGATATCCACTAAACACACTATCTATAACTTCTCATTTCTAGAAACAAAACAAAATAGTACAATAATCTGCAACTCTATGATTTCTGTAGCTTCTCTTCTTTTTTCAGTCTCTCCTATCTCGATCTCTAAAAATTAATTCTTTTAGATGTTATTAGTAACCATCCTCTCATAGGAAACAACCCTAACGGTCCACTCATTCACAATAATCTTTTCAAGAACTGTTACACTAACCATATTGTCCATAAAAGACAAGATCAAATTCTCACGGGCCATTACAACTAAATATTAATGAGCAATAGTAAAGAAAGCTGAGCTCCAGTGTTGACCAAATTTCTAGGCACAAATGTATGCCGAGATGCTAGGCAATGTAGGTCAAGTTGCTAGGCAATGTAGGCCGATTTGCTAGGCACAAATGTAGGCTGGGTTGCTAGGCAATGTAGGCTAAGTTGCTAGGCAATGTAGGCTGAGTTGCTAGGCAATGTAGGCTAAGTTGCTAGGCACCAGTGTATGCTGAGTGCCAGTGATCCCAAGCAGCTTATCCAAAGTTCCCAATGCCTTGGTTGGATTTTTAGAGGCTTACCAACTACCTCACACGCACACAACTAAAGGAAACCAACTAAGTAACCTATCTAGACATGGATTGACCTAGTCATATCAATCTTAGGGAAAAACAAATGACCTTCTAAGGTCCACACACACTCTCCTGACTTGGCTAGAGTCAGTACATGCTAGAAATAAGTAGCTAGGGGTTTGAGTTAGGTGTTCTCCTACACCATACTCCCCCAGACAAAAGAAAGTTTAATCAATCATTGGATTAAGCATGTTTGGATGAATGCCCAGCCTCTTGAAGTCTATTTCTCTTAACCAAGTAGCATCACCATCTTCTTTGCCATGCCATTTGACAAGGTGCTCGATATAGTCTTTGTTCCTAGTCTTCTTGTAGACCCTTGAGTCTAGTATCTTTTGTTGGAAATACAATAATGGGAAAGCAAGATACTAAGAGGGGGGGGTGAATCCGATCTTCAAAATTAAACACTTAAAACAAACTAATCCACATTCATACATATATGAATCTAATGTAATATTAGATAGCATCCACATAATGAAATAAATAACTCATAACACAAGAACTTGGTAACCCAGAAACCCAAATAGGTAAAACTGGGGTGGGGATGACACCCACAAAATTCTCCACTACTGCAGTAATAAAGTGTTCCTGTTAGGGCTATAAAAGTTGATTACAAAATACAATCTACCCTGTTAAAGGTCTGCCCAGTTAAGAACTAAAGATCATTATAATCTACCCTGTGAAAGGATTTCAACTTACAATAAAGTAAGCACTTTGTTAGAAGATTAAGAAAGGTCTACCAGAACCACTCTGTTAAGATATTTTCACTTGATACAATTATTAGAATGTCTCAAGTATTGATCCTTCATTATGCACTCAGATGCTGATGATGGATCTCCTCTTTCCAGTACCTTCTATGATCTGACAATCTAATATATCTTTACTTTGTTGTTCACTTTGTCTACTTGATCTTTGCTTCTTAAAAAAATAACCCTCTATGCATTTCACTTCAAAATTTAGTCACCACACACTTCATCTACTCTCTTCTTACAAACACAAAATAGGGTTTAGAAGCAATCTTATATATGTTCAAGTCTGATAGCGAGATCTAGATCAACGATCAAGATCTAATACCCATACCTTAAAGGTATTACAATTAATGATTACAATAGATCATGCATAGGATAAAACAATTAAATGCATATCTAACTCCGTAGAAGAATATTAAATGCATACTTAAGTCGGCCCAAAAAGCTTATACAAGTCAGCCTGATCACTTATCCTTAAAGTTTGAATCATTCTAGAGATGTAAACAAAAATTGTTCTACTTGGAACTTAACATCTCTGTCACTTGAAACTTAACATCTCTATATCCTACTCAGCTTGGCATGATACAAATCAGCTTGACATGATTTAACTAGACAAATTGAATACTACTCAGTAATGTTGCTTGGCCTTGGATAGTTTTAGCTCAGCCACAGTGATAGCCAACTAAAACTACCTAAGTGAATGACTAAGTGTTGGTCACTAATCATCAATAGAACTTAGAGATTAACAATCTCCCCCTTTGATATTAGTGGCAAAAGAACACTTATCATTACTTCCATTCATTTCATCAAAATGTTGCCTAAGTAAACTAAGTACTCCCCCTAGGAATATACTCGGAATTATTCATACAAAAAAATTTACATGCCTTAAAAAAATATATACAAGTATACATGTTCTGTACTAATGTATCATACTATATCCTTTCCAATTTCCTTATTACCTTCCTTACCAACCTCCCCCTTGTTTTTTTCACTGGTTGCTGGTGGGGTTAAGTTGTACTTATCCAAAAATTATTTATGAAGCTATAGGGTGGATTCAAATGTAGTATGCCAACTTTCCTTAGCAATCTTCATAACTTCCAATTTTATTTCTAGCTCGGCAGCTAGACTCACTAAACTTTCTATAGTTGAGAGATTTGCATTTCTCTATGATAACTCCTTTGCAATTGAAAGTTCCTTCTGTATTAGCTTCGAGTGAGGCAATAGGCTTTTCTGAATAGTTATCAATTTGGCCCTAATTCGACCATCTTCAACCATAAGCTCGGCTATTCTCCATTGCACATTGATCAACTTAGTAAGATGTAAATAACTAGATGTAGTATCCTTACCCAAAGTAGTGCCAGTTGATCTCAAATATAACTATAGCTTCTCAACAAGATGTATATTATCCTTTGTGAAGAATTCAACATCACATAGTTTCCTGTACAAAGAATAAACATTTGCTGTAACTTTCTCCAAAATTTCTACAAGAGTAGAAAGCTCAACCTATTTTGTTGCAATCTCTTATGAGATTTTCTCCAGAACTTTTCTCTCAAATCTCCTCTCAGACCATTGTAGAAGTTTTTCATTGCTATTAATATCATCATCAGTTACCTTCTGTACAATGTTAACTAACTAATCAATAATTGTAGCTTGAGGCATTTCATCCTCTAAGTCAAAATCCTTTGCAAATGTATCCTTGATGTCATGCAACACCTTCTTTTTCTTTTGTTCTATTTTCATCTCTCCCTGTCTCTTCTTTCTCTTAAGAAATTCTTGAAGAGTCCCTATTTATTCAAAAGATAATTCATTAGGATCCCATTGTGGAATCACAATTACCTCATCTAATGTTACATCTAGAATTTGAGACTTCTTCTTTAGAACTTTCTTTCTCTTCAAATCTGGTGAACTTATGCTCGACTGCATAATACCTTTTCCTATGACAATGTCAATTTCCATTGCCTCTTTTAATTCTATTAGTATTGTCTATGGATTAGGCATACTCCAAGTTTTAGGACCTATGGGAGTGGATGATGCAGAGTGTGGTAGATCAACCAACACTTGCACTGCCTCTTGTTCCTTAGGCTTATCAACATTATCCTTTATCACTATTTCACTATCTAAAAATGTTTTGACAACCTCTAAAATAGGTGGATTCTATGAAGTTACCTCTTGTGCATTTGTTTCTTGTTTCTCTTCACTTATCTGATCATTGAAAACTTCAATTATCTCATCAATTTTCTCTTCAGATGTTGTGATCTTTACTTCTTTAGTATCAGTTGCCTTAATAGGTGAATCAGTGTTTGTACCACTCAACATATCTTGTTCCTCGGCATTCAAATTGCTTGGATCATCAGCTATGATATCCATCAGACTATCTATAATCAGATCAACAATTTTTTTTGAGTATAATGCATCTTTGGTCTTGTCTTGTTCTGTAGCAATCTGACCTTGAGTCATCTGTGGCTCAGGGGTAGTCTCCACTTCAAATTCTTTTGTCTTTTTCTCAGATCTTCCCTCACTAGATTTCTTATCTTTTGGAATTGCCAGTCCAAAGATTTCCTTCCAAATCCTTGTACTCTATTGTACTAAACCTTCAATATCATTTTTAAGAACAACATAACCTCTAAGCTTAGGAACAAACCTACTCTTATATTCTTCAATGAATTTGGTTCTTTGTTTTGAAGTCAACTCAGGTATTACCTTGGCTAAAGTTACTTCACTAATCCGTCTCTCTATGGTAAGTGGAAATTCCAATTTTCTTGACAGAAAATCATATAGTTCATTCGGCACATGCTTTCCTATCTCTGTAGGAGTTAACATGAAAGTAATCATCATATACAAGAGTGCTTTCTAGGCTTTATGCTTATCCACATTATTCAATTTCTCTTACTTAATGAACTTGAAAGTAGCTAACCCTACTGAGTTTCTCAAATTGTCACATACCTCATCAATACTAGCTGGTTTCTTCAATTGTGTTGTAGGTATGTTACTGGGTTCATCAATTTCACTCTTTTCATCATCACTATCTATCCCCAATTGTAGTTTCCTTCTAGGTCTCTTTGATGGCTTACTTGGCTCAGCCTTAGGAGCAATTTTAGCTTCTTTTCTAGAACTTCTTTCTCCAACCTTCTTCTTTCCATACACTTTTTTTTGTACTTTTGTTGGAGAACTAATAGTAGATGCTCTAGTCATCAGATGATTAGCTGCAGGAGGTGTAACCTTAGGTTTAGCTTTGCTTGGCTTGGTTACTATGACAATTGATGGTCTTTTACCCTTAGCTTTCTTAGTGATCTCCTCAGATGCACTCACTTCCTCTTCTGTAGACATATCCTCACCTTGTCCAGTGGTCAGGCCTAAATTTGCATCCTCAAGTTCTTCATCACTACCTAAACCAACCATTTTCTTTAGATTTTTCACAATATTCTTTCTTTTCCTCTCCATAGTTCCCTCTGTTAAAATTCTTGAAATTTTTACTTTGTCTTCTTCAAAATTTCCAAACCTTTATGTTGTAGTATCAATTGCCTCGGCTAGGAGTGCAATGATGGCAGCTGATTCTTCATCAATGTTAATTTCATAGGGAAATGGTTCTAAACATGTTACCCTGGGTGTCACAGCATGGATATATGTGTTATCCGTATCAACTAGAAAACAAATTTCTTCATAGTGCTTCTCCACTAGTGATCTAGGAATCCTAGTTCTTAATCTCATTCTCTTCTTGAATTCTATAAAATAGCTCCCCATAATGCTATTGAAATTACTTCCTAGTTTCTCAATACATTCACTAATCTGGACTTTAATGGGTCTATTCTTTTTCTAAACAATATTTCCCAATGTAGGAAATGTATCCTAAATGTAGAAAAATATACAGACTAGTAAGGAACAAAACTTACACAATGAGCTCTTAGCCTTTCTGATTGATGCTAGGTTCTTGGCTATTTATGTCTGCTGTAGCTCAGCAAGATCATATATATGATTCTTCTTAACAATTTTCCATTCCTGGTCATTGACTGTAAAAGGAACACTATCCAATCTACTCGACTGATTGAACTTATGTGCTATTACTCTTACTCCATTATAAAGTTATAGGTCTTTAATTGTAGAGATAGTCATACCTCTATTTTTCCATACGGCTCTAGTGTTCAATGTAATTTCCTCATTGTCTATTTCCCGTTAACTACAGGATATCCAGTCACTCGATGAATCATGTTTTTAGTAATCTTGACTAGTCCATTATCCAACCACATACACATATCATGAATTCAACTAAGAATAGCCTTAATCAATTTGTCTTTGAAACCTTGTGGAAAATCTAGGGCATGAGCTAACCCTTTGTCGGCTAAATGTTTGAATTCTCCTTTCAGAACTCCATCGACACACAATTTTCTGTAGTATTTCCTCAATTCACTATCACCTACTTCACCAATCTTAACCATGTAACATGATCTGACATCATGGATCATAAGTACCTTGGGTAGAATGGATGAGAGAGCTCCGATCAAATCATTCTGAATTTCACTTTCAGGAACGGCTCAAAAGTTGAGAGGTGCACATTCATCACTCTGTACTAACTGAATTTTCTCTTGTTCTCCCTCCATACTTTTAGCTGGTGTAGAAGAGCTTGCAGCCATAATATTGAAATTAGGGTTTGAAAGATGAAGAACATAGTACCTCAGCAAGTAGTGCTTCACACTATTCACCTTAGGTTTGCCGACGGCATGCTGATGAAATCTTTGATGCTAACTTTGTTAAGATCAATTCTGAAAATTACTTCAATCTCTCCGTAAATAGTAAAAATTGCAAGGTAAAAATGAAGTGTCAACTGTTCATCCTTTATAGACTTCGAAAGGTCAAGTTAGGTAAGCAATGAATGTTCTACCTGTTGAGTTAGTGCAAGCCAACTATCCTCGGCTTTCTAACATAACTTGCATCCCACTCAGCTTACTAAACTCGGCCATCAAAAAACTTACTCGGCCAACAAAACTCAGCACACACTAAAGAACTCAGCCTTAGTGTCAATGATTGGTGCTCAGTACCTATAGTGCAACTAGCTCTTCTTGACATTTGTCTTCAAAATATTTCCTGGTGCATCTTAACATATGCAAATATGGACTTTGGTACATTTCATGTTAGGAACTGATGTAAAATAAGAATTTTAGATGCATTTCCTTACATACCTCTTTTACTTAGTTGGAGATGATGTGATCACCTGATCCATTGGATTGGGTGACCTTGGCTATACTATCTTCACTGTTGCATGGTTTAGACTTCTTAACCCATGTCTGGTTCATCTATGCTCTAATTTTCTCAATAGTTGGAGTAGGTACCCTAGTCTTACAATCTTTCCTTGTATGACCAATTTTTAGACAACTGTGACAAACTAGGCTTCCATTCATCCAAATTATAGACTTTCCCCTGAAATGTGTCCTTATGTAGTTTTCTGGAACATGTCCATACTCACCACAGTAATGACAACTATGCCATGTGTTGTAGTCCCACTTGTAAGTATTGCCTTTTCTTGGTGATTTCTCTTGTGCCTTTGATGTCCACTGTTGTTTACCTTTAGATCTATAATCTTGTGCTCTATGACCATATTTGTGATAGTTATAGCAATTACCATTGAGTCTAGGTGCTTTTCTTGCCTTTGTCTTACATTCATGTGCTTGATGTCAAAACTTGTTACAGTTAAAGCAATAACCATTAAAGTTAGTTTTTGGATTGGACTTACCATTCTTGCTTCAAAAAATGTTTATTGTATGACCTAGTTTCCCACAGTGGTGGCAAACAGGTTTGTTGTTTCTTGTCTTTGCATACCTTCTTTCACCTATCTTAGATGATTCTCCTTCTTCAGTGGTTGTATGTTGTTTAGTGTGACCTAATCCAGAAGAATCTTTAGGTCTTCTTGATGCTTCCACCAGTTGTTCAAAGTAGCTCATAGCTGCATTGGGATCATTCACTCTGTTATTAAGTTCTTTCTCAGA
>MU227636.1:1656529-1673387 GCA_018584345.1 Thuja plicata | reverse complement strand
GACCTAATCCAGAAGAATCTTTAGGTCTTCTTGATGCTTCCACCAGTTGTTCAAAGTAGCTCATAGCTGCATTGGGATCATTCACTCTGTTATTAAGTTCTTTCTCAGATCTCAATTCATCTTTCAAGTGACTATTCTTAGATCTAAGATTTACAATCTCCAAGTCTTTCCTACTAATCTCCTGATTCACAAATAGTAATTTATTTTCCATGTCAACTTGATTGACTATCATTGTTTGTACATCATGTGTTCTTTCATCAAGTCTGATGGTTATCATTCTTTTGTCTTCATCTGCCATAGCCTTGTCATCTTCGACTTTCTTTTTTTGTTAAACAACTTCACAAATTCTTATTGATTGGGCTTATTGTTCCTTTTTAAATTTTATAACTTCTTCACATAGTGCACTGTTCTTTTCCAATAGATTTGCTATTTCTGCATCGCTCTTAGTACAATCTCCATTCTAAAATAGATTTGTGGTGTCCTCTTCCTGATAATGAGTGTCATTCATTTTTTTGGCCAAATATTTCCTTGTAGTCAAGGACTTCTTTAATTCCTATCTTGTTTTCTCAAGCTGTTGTAGTGCTAGTTGAATATCAATATTTTGATTCTCAATGACTTTACCCATCTTGTAGATCTCCATCTCAAGATTTGTATTCTCAAGATGATTATGACCTTTTAGAGAACTAAGCTCTAATACCAATTGTTGGAAATACAATAATGGGAAAGAAATATACTGAGGGGGGGGGGTCAATCTTAAAACAAACTGATCCACATTCATACATATATGAATCTAATGTAATATCATATAGCATCCATACAATGAAATAAATAACTCATAACACAAGAACTTGG
Organism: Thuja plicata; assembly: GCA_018584345.1. Lineage (NCBI taxonomy): Eukaryota > Viridiplantae > Streptophyta > Pinopsida > Cupressales > Cupressaceae > Thuja > Thuja plicata. Next base: position 1,672,535 of record MU227636.1, on the reverse strand, counting down.
TAACCCAGAAACCCAAATAGGTAGAACTGGGGTGGGGATGACACCCACAAAAGTTTCCACTACTGCAGTAATAAAGTGTGCCTGTTAGGGATACAAAAGTTGATTAAAAAATGCAATCTACAATGTTAAAGGTCTACCCAGTTAAGAGCTAAAGATCATTACAATCTACCCTATGAAATGATTTCAACTTACAATAAAGTAAGCACTATGTTAGGAGATTAAGAAAGGTCTACTAGAACCACTCTTTTAAGAAATATTCACCTGATACAATGATTAGAATGTCTCAAGTATTGATCCTTCATTATGCAGTGAGATGCTAATGATGGATCTCCTCTTTCTAGTACCTTCTATGATCTCACAATCTGATATATCTTTACTCTATTGTTCATTGTGTTGTCACTCTGCTTGATCTCGGCTTCTTAACAAAATAACCCTCAATGCATTTCACTTCAAAATGGAGTCACCACACACTTCATCTACTATCTTCTTATACACAAAATAGGGTTTAGAAGCAAGCTTATATATTTGTTCAAGTCTGATATCAAGATCTAGATCAACGATCAAGATCTAATACCCATACCGTAAAGGTATTACAATTAATGATTACAATAGATCATGCATAGGATAAAACAATTAAATGCACAACTAACTCCATAGAAGAATATTAAATGCATACATAAGTTGGCCCAAAAATCTTATTCAAGTTGGCTTGATCACTTATCCTCAAATTTTAAATCATTCTAGACATGTACACAAAAACTGTTCTGCTCGACACTTAACATCTCTATCGCTCAACACTTGACATTTCTATATCCAAATCGGCTCATCATGATACAACTCAGCTCAGCATGATGTAACTAGGCACCTGAATACTGCTTGGCAATGTTGCTCGGCCTTGCATAGTTTTAGCTCAGCCATAGTGATAGCCAAATAAAACTGCCTAAGTGAATGACTAAGTGTTGGTCACTAATCATCAACAAAACTTAGAGATTAAAATATTTTCAGCTGTCATAGATGGAGTAGGGGTTAATTTTAGATCTTTTACCTCTTGTATTACCTCTTGAAGGTTCTGATCAACATCTTTAATTGGTCCTTTATATGCTATCAAATCTACAATGTTGAAAACTGGTGACAACCCAATGTCTTCAAGAAGCTCCACCTTATATGCATTATTTCCATACTTTGCAAGTATCTTACATAGACCTAGCCTCTTCATTTGTAGGTTGTGAGGAAAACCTTTTTGCAGCCTATTTTTGTTCAAGTGTACCATCACAAAATCTCCAATCTGAAACTGAACATCTCTCTTTGTTGCATCCACCTTTTGCTTTACCTTTTCAGAATTCTCAATCAAGTTCTTTCTCACACTTTCATGTACTTCCCTCATTGAATGAGAAAATTCCTCACCATATCCACTACCATGCATTCCTTCCTTCAATTCTCTAAGCTCAAAAATTCCTCTTGGGTGAAATCCATTAACTATTTCAAAAGGACTCTTACCAGTTGATCTGTTCACTGTATCATTGTATGCATATTTAGCTTGTCCAATGTGTTGGTCCCATACTTTACCATACTCCTTTGTTAGGTGTCTCAGTAAGTTACCAAGACTCCTATTGACCACCTCTATTTGGTCGTCTATCTGTGCATGATATGTAGATTCAAAAGACAAGTTAGTGCCCAGCTTTTTCCATAAGGTCTTCCAAAAATGACTCATGAATTTGTTGTCCCTATCTAAAACAATACTAAGTGGGAGCCCATGTATCCTCACCACTCCACTAAAAAATAGCTATGCAATTTTATAAGCATCATGAATGGTCTTACAAGGTATAAAATGGGCCATCTTGCTAAATCTGTCGACAACAACATAAATATTGTCATATCCCTGCCTTGTTCTTGGCAAACCAACTACAAAATCCATGCTTATGCATTCCCATGGTCTGGTTGGGATTGGAAGTGGCTGATAAAGACATGGATTTGAAGATGTGCCTTTTTCTTTTTGACACACTACACAGCTCTCAAGATATTTTCTAACATCTCTATTCATTCTAGGCCAAAAATAGAACTTAGTGACTAGCTCTTGAGTCTTACTGACTCCAAAATGACAAATAAGTGCTCCATTATGTTTTTCTTGAATCAAATTCTCTCTCATTGACCCTTTAGGAACACAAAGTTGACCTTTAAGCAATAAATCATTTTGTAAATTATATTAAGAAAACTCACCATGAAAGTTGTTCTTAAACTCCTTGCATACCTTATAGATTTGGGCAAAATCTTCATCTTCAACATATAGGTCTTTGAAGATATCAACACCTATGCTTTGTAGCTGAACTTCTTGGACTTTGAGAAGCCTTCAACTCAATCCATCAGAAACCTTGTTCTATACTCCCTTTTTTTGCTTGATGTTGAAAGTGTAGGCTTGTAGATACTCCACCCACTTCATGTGTTTTCTTCTAAGTTTGTCTTGAGAGTTAAGGAAGTTGAGAGCTTGGTTGTCAGTATATACTATGAACTCCTTTGGCATCAAGTAGTGCCTCTACTTCTTGAGTGCTTGGACTAGAGCATACAACTCTACGTCATAAGAAGAGTACTTCTTTGCATCATTTAGCTTCTCATTATGGAAAGCTATTATTCTTCCTTCTTGGCTTATGACAGCCCCAATGGCCACATTACTTGCATCACATTCTACTATAAAAAGATTATCAAAGCTTGGAAGAACTAGAGTAGGCAACTCTGCTATCTTTTCCTTGAGTGTTTCAAACCCTTTGTCAACTTGTGGTGTCCATTGAAACTTTGTCTTCATCCCACCTTTTATGGTGTCTAACATGGGTGCACAAATCCCACTAAAATTTCTAATGAAATTTTTGTAATACTGAGCTAAACCATGGAAACTTCTCACCTAAGTGGTAGCCTTGGGAGTAGGCCAAGTTAGAATGGCATCCACCTTTCCTTGGTCCATTTTGAGGTTACCCCGTGAAAAAACAAAATTGAGATATACAAGCTCCTGCTTCGTGAAGTCACACTTCTCCAAATTGATCATTAGATTTTCATCATGTAACTTATTGAAAACAATTTTCAAATGCCTAATATGCTCCTCCTTAGTTCTGCTAAAAACTAAAATGTCATCTAGGTAGACAACAACAAACTTACCAATACATTCTACCAATACCTCATTCATAAGCCTCATAAAAGTCGAGGGATCATTAGACAACCCAAATGGCATTAAAAGCCATTCATACAAACCTTCAATAGTTTTGTAGGCTATCTTCCATTCATCTCCTTCATTTATTCTGATTTGGTGGTAGCCCTCTTAAGATCAATCTTGCTAAAGTACTTTGCCTCCCCTAAACAATCCATTAGGTGTTCAATTCTGGGTATTGGAAACCTATACCTAATGGTGATTATATTTATGGCTCTAGAATCAGTACAAAGTCTCCAAGATCCTCCTTTCTTAGGTGCTAAAATAGTAGGGACTACACATGGGCTTATGCTTTTTTCTGATTAGGCCTTGGTCTAATAACTCTCTGATTTGCTTGGCTATCTCCTCATTTTTTTGAGGGTTCATCTTATAGGTAGCTTTATTTGGTAAGGTAGCTCCTGGTATGAAGTCAATCTTGTGGCTAACAAGTCTTTTTGGAGGTAGGGGAGTGGGCTAGCCATTATTCACAATATCCCTATACTCTTCAAGTATTTCTTTTACCTCATTTGGTATCTTTGATTTCTTGATAGCACCTTCATCTTTTGGATTCAATACTAAAGCAAATCCAACTCCTTCTCCTTCTCCTATAGTCTTCAAGAGTTCCTTCTCACCAACCATGAGAACACTTGGACTTGATGTCTTCATCTCTCCTTCTTCTATTAGTGACTGAATTTTTAAAGTCACTCCATCTTTATTGAATGAGTATGCATTCTTGGTTCCATCACACATGGTTTGCCTATCAAATTTCCATGGCCTTCCAAGCATAAGTTGGGATGCATCCATGTGAAGAATTTCACATAGAACTCTATCTTTATACTTTCTAATGGTGAACTCTACCCATGCTTGTTCTCCTACAAACACATGCTATCCTTTGTTGATCCATGTAACCTTGTATGGGTTTTCATGTGGAATCCTTTTCAAATTTAACTTGGTGGCTACCTCTTCACTAATGATATTGTCAGTTGAGCCTAAATCAATAATGACTCTACACACCTTTCCTATGATCTTACACTTCACTCTAAATAGTTCCCTTCTTTGGCTTGGTTCTTCTTTGATTGGCTCTCTGATCAATGTCCTCTTTATCATGAGGATATCACCTTCCTCTGATTCTAAAGGTACCTCAGATGGCTTGCTTCTGCAAGTTGATTCTTCTTGGACATAGTTAACTCTATTTCCACCTCCTTGAGAAGTAGAACCCTTTTCGGGACACCTATAGGTAGGATTCCCTAGCTGATTACATTGGTAGCACTTCATGGTGGCAAAGTAGAATGCTCCTCTTCCTTGATTTCTATTGCTCCTTCCTCTCTAGCTAGTGTTAGAACCTCTACCTCTACTAGAACCTCCTCTACTTGAGTTTCCTTCCTATTTTTTAGTGAGCTTGTTCTCACTTTTTTTCCTTGAATCTGATCCTCTTCCACCATAGCCTCCTTTTCCTCTTCCTTCTATACCTCTTCCTCTTCCTCTGAAGTTTGATTCTGATTTCTTTTTGGTCTTCTCTTCCACTTTTAATGCAAGTTGGAAACAATTATGGATGGTTGTGGGAGTCCACAAATTGATTTCCTCTTGGATATTCCATTTGAGGCCTCCAAGATACCTAGCCACCTTGATAGTCTCATCCTCTTGGACTCTTGACCTCAAACACAAATTCTGGAATTCTTCAGTAGACATAGCCACATCCAAATCTTTTTTCTTTAATTTCTACCTCTTCTTGTGCAGCTGGATTTCATAATCCTTAGGTAGGTATTTCTCCTTTACCTTGTTTAACATGGCCTTCCAATTTGAAATTGGATTCTTACCCATCTTCTCCCTTTCTTCTTGGAGGTATTTACACCATGTTAATGCTGAACCTCTTAACCTTGACTTTGTAACTTTTACCTTATGTGCTTCAGTTATGCCCTCACATTCAAAATGATTCTCAATACCTTCTATCCATTCCACAACTAGTTCACTATCCATTTTTCCATTAAAGAATGGAATTTCTTCAAGAATTTTGCCTCCTAGGGGTCTGAGAGCTTTTAGAAATGGCTCCTCATTCATTGGAGGGTCTGGTTCAAGTATCAAGTCTTCTTCATCGACTTTCTACTTCCCTCTACTGTTGTTTACTTCATCTCCATCTTTTCTTTTAGTTTCATCTGTAACTTCTTGAATTTTTACCTTCATTTCATCTAGGGCTTCTTCAAGGAGTCTACTCCTTTCTCTTTGATCCTCTATCACTCTCTTCTGCTCATCTACTTCCTTTGCAAGCTCTGCATTGGTGACCATCTTGTTTTCACCTATTGATATTGTTGGCTAGAACATCTACCACAAGCCCAATCAATTTAGGCTCTAATACCAATCTGATGTGGACAAGAGCCTTATTACTTCTATAGAACCATCTTGGCTCTATTCTAAGATCTTTCTCCTAGATCTCTTAGGATATTCACAACCCTAACCTTGAGGTAAGTCACTCTCAACTTTACCTCCTCTTCAAGACTCAGTCCCCATCGAAATGCTTTTCTTCTTCTTCTTGCTGAACCTACACAAATAGATTCATTCAACCAATATTTTCAGAACATTGTTCTCATTCTCTTCCCTAGCCGACCTATTACCAAGCTCACCTAGGGTAAGATCTCCAAGCTTGTTTTTGTTGCTTCTCCTACAGAAAACAAAAAGGAAACTATATACAAGGGCTCCTCTCGAGTTCCATCCCAACACATGACTCTCACCATGGATTCAGGAATCTCGAGGGGCCATTACTGCTTACAACCTATAACGGGTGAAGAAATAAGAACTTACAAAACATAAAATAAAATAACTAATCTAATTTCATGAAAAATGAACAAAAGAGTTTGATATCCACTAAACACACTATTTGCAACTTCTCATTTCTAGAAATGAAACAAAATAGTACAATAATTTGCAACACTGTGATTTATGTAGCTTCTCTTCTTTTTTCAGTCTCTCCTCTCTCGATCTCTAAAAATGAATTATTTTGGATTTTATTAGTAACCATCATCTCATATAAAACAACCCTAATGGTCCACTAATTCACAATAATCTCTTCAGGAACAGTTACACTAACCATATTGTCCATAAAAGACAAGATCCATTTTTCACGGGCCGTTACATCTGAATATTGCTGAGCAATAGTAAAGACAGATGAGCTCCAGTGTTGGCCAAGTTTCTAGGCACAAATGTAGCCCAAGCTACTAGGAATTATAGGCTGAGTTCCTAGGAAATGTAGGCCGAGTTTCTAGGTACAAATATAGGCCGAGCTACTAGGAAATGTAGGTTGAGTTGCTAGGCAATGTAGGCCGAGTTGCTAGGCAATGCAGGCTGAGTTGCTAGGCACCAGTGTATGCCGAGTGCCAGTGATCTCAAGTAGCTTATCTAAAGTTCCCAATGCCTTGGTTGGATTTCTAGAGCCTTACCAACTACCTCACACACACACACACACAACTAAAGGAAACAAACTAGGCAACCTATCTAGACATGGATTGACCTAGTCATATCCATCTTAGGGAAAAACAAATGACCTTCTAAGGTCCACACACACTCTCCTAACATGGATAGAGTTAGTACATGATAGAAATAAGGAGCTAGGGGTTTGAGTTAGGTGTGCTCCTACACCATACATAGATCCAACATTGTACCAAACTTCTTAATCCATTAATAGACTATTACCATCCAAACAAGTCAACAGTATCAGAAAAACAAGAATACTTGCTTCTATTCACATTAAGAAACTTGCATACAATCACCTCTACCTCAAGAAAATAGCCACAAGGTATCTTAATATGCCTCTCCCATTTTTTTAGACCACTAACATTGATTTCCCATTTTTACTTTGAAGGGAATCCAAAGTTGTCGAGTCGCATGCAACATTTGCAAAAATTGCAAATGTTGTCATGATAACATTTGAGCATCTTTTGCATTAATGATGCCAACTAAATTCCATGACCTCTAACCCATACCTTTCGATAAGTTAACATAATTAAGTTCTTTTCAGGAACTTTACACTCTTTTCTTAGGTCTAGGACACATTTAGACCATTTTTTCCATTTTAGGCCTATACTAAGGACTAACGAATTCAAAATGAAACTATCCTAACTAGATTGGATTTAGTACTAACTAATAATCTATATAGTCACAAACACACACAAAAATACCTTCTAAGGTCCAAGAAAAAAAATACTGACTTGGATGGATTTAGTTACAAACCAAAATTGGATAAGGCTATAGGGAAATCCTAGGTTCTCCTTCACCATCCTCCCCAAATTAAAAGACTTCAATCCACCCTTGGATTTAGTAATTTGGGATCAATTCCCATCTTTTTGAAATTTTTCTCCTTTGGTGAAGTTGCATCTGCATCTATTTGTCCATGCCATTTTACCAAGTGTTCTTCGTATTCCTTCTTTCTTGTCTTCTTGTAGACTTTGGAATCCAATATGTGTTCTGCCTTATTGATTGGTGCAAATGGAAAATTGAGTTCCTCCACCTCATGTATGAATCCAGTCAAACTCTAATCTAGATCAGGTATTGGCCCTTTATAGAAGACCAAGTCTGCTACATTAAATATAGGAGATAAACCACTATTCTCTGGTAACTCCACCTTGTATGCATTGGTTCCATATTTGGCGAGTATGGTGCATGGACCAATTATTCTCATCAAAATTTTATGTGGTATTTAGTTCTGTAACCTTTCTTTGTTGATATGTACCATTAGTAGATCCCCAATTTGGAATTGGACATCTCTTTTCCTCTCATCCACTTTGCTCTTTATCTTCTCTGTATTGTCAATTAGTGTCTTTCTCACTATTTCATGTACCTCTTGCATAGAATATGTAAATTCCTCTACATATCCACTTCCTTTAGCTCCATCCTTCAGATCTTTGAGCTCATATATTCCCCTGGGGTGTAGGCCATAAATGATATCCAAAGGACTCTTACCAGTGGTTCTATTCATAGTTTCATTATAGGCATACACCGCATGTCCAATGATTTGGTCCCAAGTTTGACAATACTCTTTAGTTAATCATCTTAGGAGGTTACCAAGACTCCTATTGACTACCTTAGTTTGACCATTAGTCTAAGGATGGTATTCAAATCCAAAAGATAAGTTGGTCCCTAGATTTTTCCATAAAGTCTTCAAAAAATGACTCATAAACTTTGTGTCTCTATCTAATACTATACTCAATGGTAATCCATGTATTCTGACTACCTCCTTGAAGAATAGGTCAGCTATTTGGCTGGCATCATGTTTTGTCTTGCAGGGTATAAAGTGTGCCATCTTACTGAATCTATCCACAACAACATAAATACTATCCATTCCCTGTTTGGTCTTGGATAAACCCACCACAAAATCCATGCTAAAACATTCCCATGATCTATTTGGAATAGGAATTGGTTGGTAAAGGCCAGCATTAGAAGATGTTCCCTTTGCCTTCTAACACACAACACAACTCTCTACATACTTCCTAATATCAAAATTCATCTTGGGCCAAAAGTAGAATCTTTGAACTAATTCTTGGGTCTTATTGACACCAAAATGGCCACTAAGTGAACCATTGTGTTTCTCCTTAATCATATTCTCTCTTATAGACCCTCTAGGGACACATAATTGACTCCATTTAAATAATAGATCACTCTACAAAGTATATTTAGAGAATTGACTATGAAAGTGATTTTTGTATTCTTGGCATACCTGTTAGATGTCTGTAAAGTCTTCATCTTCTCCATATAGGTTTTTGTAGTTTTCTATCCCCATGCTATATAGTTGTATCTCTTGGATAGTGAAGGCTCTTCTACTTAAGGCATCTTCTCCCCTATTTTGTAATCACTTTTTGTCCTTGATATGTTTGTGATTTAGCATGTCTTGGGAATTCAAGAAACTTAGTGCTTGATTGTCTAAATATAGTATAAATTCTTTTGGAAGAAGGTAGTGCCTCTAATTTCTCGGTACTTGAACTAGAGCATACATCTATAGGTAATAAGAATATCACTTCATCTTCACTTCACTTAGTTTCTCAGAGTGAAAGGCCACTGGTCTTCCCTTTTGACTCAAGATTGCACCAATGGCTACATTACTTGCATCACCTTCCACTTTGAATAGATTCTCAAAGCTTGGTAAAATCAAGATTGGTTGAGTAGAAATCTTCTTCTTTAACAACTCAAACCCATGGTTTGCTTGTTCATTCCATACAAATTTAGTTTTCATCCCACCTTTGATAGTATCAAGCATAGGAGCACAAATTGCACTAAATTTCTTTATAAATTTATTATAGTACTTCTTACCTCAGTTACTATCCTTAGAGTAGGCCAGTTGATAATGGTTTCAACCTTTCTAGGTTCCATCTTTGGATTTCCTTGAGCTAGTACAAAGCCAAGGTACACTACATCTTATTTCATGAGTTCACTTTTCTCCAAGTTGATCATTAAATTCTCTTCATGAAACTTCTTGAAAACTATTTGTAGATGTCTATGGTGTTCTTCTCTTGAATTACTATAGATGAGTATATAATACAATTATACTACCAAAAATTTGAATATGTAGTCTTTTAGGACTTCATTCATAAGTCTCATGAATGTGGATGGGGCATTGGATAACCCAAATGACATTACAAGTCACTCAAATAGTCCTTGTGTGGTCTTGAAGGTTTTTTTCCATTCATCTCCCTCATTAACTATGATTTGGTGGTATCCACTCTTCAAGTCAATCTTTGTGAAAAATTTGGCTTCACCTAAACAGTCCATTAGGTATTCTATCCTAGCAATAGGGAACCTATACAAAATGGTTATTTTGTTTGTTTCTCTAGAGTTAGTAAATAGCCTTCAAGTTCCTCCCTTTTTAGGGGCTAAGATAGTGGGTACAACACAAGGACTAATTTTTTTCCTAATCAAACCTTTTCTTATGATTTCTTGGACTTGTTTGGATATTTCCTCATTTTCTTGAGGAGTCATTTTATAAGCTTCCTTGTTGGGAAGGGCATCTCCAAGAATGTAGTCTATTTGGTGGCTTACAATCCTCTTAGGGGGTAGGGTTAATGGTTTCCCATCACTAACAATGCCTTCATACTCCTGCAGCATCTCCTACACTTCTTTTGGCAATTTTGTCTTCTTTCCTACCTTTTCTACAACTTCATGTTTCAGTTTCAACACAAGTGAAAAGCCAACAACCTCTCCTTCTTCTAAGGCTTTTAAGAAATTTTTCTCACTAACCATAAGGACATTAGGGCCAGAATATTTCATCTCTCCATCCTATAATAATGACTATATTTTGAAAGTCACATTGTCCTTCTTGAAAGAATTGGGAGATGTATGAATTCTTATATCTCCCACTTGAAAACTCTACCAAATATTTATCATTATATCTCCCAATTGAAAACTCTACCCAAGCTTGTTCATTAACAAGGACATGTTGCCCCTTGTTCAACCAAGTGACTTTGTAAGGACTGGTGTGGGGTATCCTTTTCATCTTCAACTTCTTGACTGCCTCATCTAACACTATGTTTTCAGTATACCCTGAGTCTAGGATGACTCTACAAACCTTTCCCATAATTTATCCTTTCACTCTAAATAGTGATCTCCTCTAAATAGGCTCTTCTTTCAGTGGCTCCTTAATTAGAGTTCTCCTCAACATTAAGTTCTCACCTTCCTCTGACTCTAAGGGTACTTAAGGGTGTTTACCTCCACCACTAGTGTCTACTTGAAGATAATTTACATTTTTATCACTTCCTTTGGAAGTGGTGCCTTTCTCTAGACACCTATATGTAGGATGTTCCATCTAGTTGCAGTAGTAACACTTCATAGAGGCAAAATAGTTACATCTTCCTTGACTACTACCTCTTCCTCTATTGTAAGAGTTCCTTCCTCTATTTGAACTCTCTCTCTTGGATTTTGTACATAGTTCTTAGTAAGCTTAGTCTCTCCCTGACTCTTTGGTTTCTAAATTCTTCCACCATATCCTCCTCTCTGTCCTCTATTGTCTCTTCCTGTACCTCTTCCTCTAGTAGTGCTAGAATCTTATTTCTTTCTCAGCTTCTCTTCAACTTTGATGGCAATTTGATGGCACTTCTAAATGGTGTCTAGAGTCAAGAGACTCATCTCACCTTGTATGGTCCACTTAAGACCTTTGAGGTATCTTGCTACCTTCACCTTATAATCCTCTTTAACTCTAGATCTCATGCAAAGCCTCTAAAATTATTTGGTATAGGAGTTTACATCTAGGTCCTTCTTTCTTAAACTTTTTCTTCTTTTATGTAGTTGGATTTCATAATCCTCAGGGATATAAGCATCCCTATTTTTTTGCAACCATAGCTCTCCATGTGGCAATGGGCTTCTTTCCTTCCTTCTCTCTCACTCATCTTGGATGAATTTCCACCAAGTGAGTGTAGACCCTCTTAGTCTAGCTTTAGAAACTTTCACCTTTTGAGCCTCAGTGATGCCATCACACTCAAAATGGTTTTCTAGTCCTTCTATCTAGTCTAGGACTATCTTTGGTTCCATCTTTCCAGTAAATATAGGAACTCATAGCCTCAAAATGGTTTTCTAGTGCTTTACCACTCATAGCCTTTAAACCATTCAAGAATGGTTCCTCAGTAAGAACATGGCTAGCTTTAGGTAATAAATCATCTATGGAAATCTCCTTGCCTTTCCATTCATCCATATCCTTTACTTATTTTTCTTTTACATCCACTTCATCTACATTTTTCTCTAAGTGATCCAATCTGTCTTTAAGCATCCTATTCTCCAGTTCCTGCTCATCTACCTTCTCAGCCAACTCTACATTGGTCACAATTGTAGACTATCCTACGCACTCTACTAGTTGGAACATTAACCATAAGATAGATCAAATAATATCTGATACCAATCTGATGGAAGTGATCCAAGGTGTGCTCACACAAACTCCACTAACGACTCTACTTGTCCTAGTCTTCTTCGAGAAGGAGCACCTTAAGGTCTTTGGTAGATATTTGAAACATTTTATCTTGTAGTTTGGTTTGGGAAACCACCATAGTGAATAAGGACTAAATTATAAATTCCCAAGTGAGTTTAGTGTGTGTCTAGAGTCAAGAATGATTAGGGTTTAGTGATTGATGAGATCAAGTAGTATCTAGGGGTCTATGTCCCTAAAAGTCAACCAAAAGGTCAAGAATTAACAAAAACTTAAAAAATAGAGTAGAGTTCATGTATTTGGTGTATTTTAACATTTTAAGGTCATGTTATAAGTTTTAAGACCAAGTCGGGTCATTGGAAGTGAGAATTGGTCATTTGTGCAAAAGATGTAAAAGTTATCATGACAACTTTTGCAACTTTGTAAAGTTGTCATGACAACATTTCCTAAAAACTAGGAAAGGGATTTAATGGTGCCCAAATCCTGACATGAGGTTCCAAACATCTAGGAATATGATATAAAATGTGGAGTAAACCCCAATCTAGAAGTTAGTTTTCATTTTGTATGGACTGTGTGGTGAGAAGGAGTGAATTACACTATAATTTTGCAATAGAGCCATCATCCAATAATTTAATGGATTGAATGGAGTAAAATAATGCATTGAGAGTGTGTTTTATGTCATTTAATTTCTTCTTGTTCCATTGGTTTGATCATTTTTACTTTCTGGTGAACATTTTGAAAATTCTTTAAGTTTCACTAGTTCTCTATCCAATTTTTAATCAGTCATGTAAATAATGGATTTTCTTGAAGTTCCCATGGTGCAAAATGATATGACCACTTGGAATAAATTAAATCCTTGTATATTTTTTGTAGATATGGTGTGTCAAATTTGTGTGTCTAGGGAAGCCATGAGAACAATTAGGCCCTAGGTGAGTAGTGTGTATTCTAGCTAGGAAGTCTAAATAGTGTAGAGGCAATAAGATTATCTTATGGATTGGTGTGTGTCAATATTTGGTAGGAGAGTGTAGGGACATGTATCTCAAACATATGGATGCAATGAGAAGAGAAGAGGAGGTCATTAGAGTACCTATTTAAATCCAAGATGCCAAACCAATGTATATGCCCAAAAACCCTCAATTTTAGGGGTTTATTGGAAGTCCAGTGTACGGACAAAGTGTGGAACTAAAACCTTGAAAATCCTAGAGCCTAGGATAAACCCACAAGGAATATATAATTGGTTCACAGGGTTGTTAAGGAATTTTGTGAGAAAATCCAAGATTACTATGTGTAGGAGGGCTAATTAGGCCTAAAAGGCTACAAGGCCTTAAACTTGGAAATCAAGAAGCCAATTAAAACCTAGATGAAGGGTCCATTAAATTGGATCGAGTGCAGTTTTAGGAGACATAGGGATGGTCAAGAATCCTATCACTAGGGAGGTAGGACAATTTGGAAAGAAGGTGGTCAGGACAAGCCCATGGATGTATAGGAGTATGGAGAGGAACTTAGAGATAGTTTTAAGTTTTTGGAGAGCTCCAAGGGAGATAGGGGATAAGGGAGTTATCCTCTAGTTAGGGTGGTGATAGAAACTCTAAGAAGACTAAAGAAGGTCTTGGAAAGAGCAAGAAATTTCTAGGAGTCGGAGCTCCCAATAAAATTGGTATCAGAGCCATTGAAAGGCTTGGGAGTTGGTTAGTGTATGTTAGACAGGAGTGAATACATAGGAGAAAGCATCATGGTGACCAATTTACAATTGGCAAGGGACTGTTCAGAGAAGCAAGACAAAAATAGGCTTCTTGAAGGAGCTACAGAAGAAATGAAGTTGAATATGGCAGAGGTTGTAGAGATAGACAACAAGATAAGAGAGTAGATGAGTGAAGATAAAGATAAAGGGAAGAAACTAGTAGAGGAGGATATAGAACCAGAGCCTCACCCTCATCTACCTAAGGAACCATTCCTCAAGGCCCTCAAGGCATTGAGTGAAAAGGCTATAGAAGGAATTATGACGTTCTCTGCTAAGATGGATGCAAAGATTTTTATGGAATGGATTGAAGGTATAGAGAACCACTTCAAATGTGATGGAATCAAAGAAGAACAAAAGGTAAAGATAGCCAAGTCAAGGCTAAGAGGACAAGCACTCACATGGTGGAATTTTTTGTATGAAGAAAGGGAGAAAGAAGGGAAGAAACCCATAGAAAATTGGAAATCCATGGTGGCTAAAGTGAACGAGAAGTACCTTCCAGAAGACTATGATATTTAGCTCCATCAGAGAAGGAAAAACATTAGACAAAAGGACTTAGATGTGTCATCATATATAGACAAATTTTAGAAGCTTTGTCTCAAATATAGGGTATAGGAGATAGAGAGAATCAAGGTTTCTTAGTACCTTGATCGATTAAAGTGGAATATACAAGAAGAGCTCAGCTCCTCTGAAGTGTACACACAATTCTAAACTTGGACATGTTGTAGGAAGTGGCTTTTTTTCATTTGACATTGTTGTCATTCATATGTTTCTTCATCTACTTCCTCATAGGTTTTTAGCTATTCTACTGCTTCTGCTTCAGGTTCACCAGTATCAGGATTAATGCCTTCTATTACTAATGCTTTATGTATGAAGGGACTATATGATTTATCAGAACTATAGAAATCATCTATGGAAGGATTTAATTGTGATGTTGTTGCAATGGGATTTAGTTTGGAAGAGAAATATTCTAATTCTTTTCCCTTTTGAAGTTCTTCAGTAAGATTTTCATTTTCTTCTTCTGAGAGTTCTTCCAATTCTAATCTAGCTTGACTGATGACTTTAGTTAGGAACTCATTGCAATGATGCCACCAGATTCTTCTAGCCATACTACCTGGAGTAGGGGCTTCTAAAATGGCTTTTTGTCTGATAGGGTTACTTGATGGGAAAGGCCGAGATTGAAAAGGTGTCTTATAGGTACCTGGGCCATGTCTTCCTCCAAAAGTAGGAAGTTTTTCTCTTTTCCATGGTGGGATAATATATCCATGATCTGATATAGGTCTACTGGGTGACTGGCTATTTATGAGTTCCATTTTTTGAGCTTCTAGGTTAGCTATCTGAAGCTTATTTTTCTGCCAAGTTTCAGGACCCATATTCATTTCTTTCTGTTTTGTTGAAGCTCACTGAATTCTATTATTATCCTATCTAGGGCTTGCTGGGAATTAGGAGTGCTTCTCATCATTCAAAAAAAGAGTGATACTTCTGAATCTGAATCAAAATTTTCTTTAGAATCTTTAAACTGTTTAGATTGAGTGATGCTGGTTTCATCAGCTGTATCAGTATCATCTTTATAACCAGTTTCTTCTTCATCAGAAAGAATAATGTCTTCAAGATCAGAAGGGTAATCATTTATAAATACAAATTCATCTGGATCTTCTAATCCAGAGTCCTTCAACATCCTTGCTTTTCCTTTATACTTGGCTTTGTTTTTATAAGGACATTTATTAGCAAAGTGATTTCCTTTGCAAATATAGCAAGTTGGTTGCCATTTCTTTTTACCTTTGAATCTGTTCCTTTTGCAAAAATAACCTTTTCACTACCTATATGTTTTCTTAGAGACCTTTTCTGATGAACACTATGAACATTTTTTATCATGCCTTTTATGTTTATGAAGACTTTTCACATCCATATAATGGTGTGATGGTTTTACATACTGTAACCACCTGAATTTGGTCTGTTCCAACTTTGCACCCTATTTTCCCTAGGTGTGGTCATACCCTTGATTTATCTCCAAATGACCCTATTACTGCTTGGCATAATTATTTAAATCAATTTAATATCCTAGGTGATTTTTAACACTGATTTATATTAACTATTATAGCCATACAATTCAAATCAATTTTGACCAATCAAATCAAATCAAAATCAAACATCGCTATAGTATTTAATTATAAAGGAATTAAATAAATCCCTAAATCAAATA